>JAQGAU010005678.1:0-10030 GCA_034698045.1 Paramacrobiotus richtersi
CCTGTAGAGGAAAGTTTTCTCTACACGATAGGCTACAAATTGTTTCTTGATTTTCCACTGGGAACTTGGCCTTAATAAATTTACAAAAATTAGAGTACTACTGTTTTCTGAATTTTTGTCTTTTTGTTTGTTTATTCTCACTTCGTTTTTGTATTGTTTAGGTGTAAAGTTATGCGTTTTCTGCTGCCGTTATTTTCCTGTTTATTATTGGGCTTTCGAGATTAAACTGATAAACGCAGTGAAAGCAGTAATATTGCAAACAAGGGCCGCCTTGGAGAATTTTTCGATAAGCATGGAAGAAGGAATTCAGTCTAGTTGGTAGCGTTTCAGGGTTGTTAAAAAAATCTAATAACTGTTTGACTTCGAAAAAAGATTGCCTTTATGTGTGGCAAACTGACCTTGTTTGTTTACGTGTATGGATTTATGGGAACGCGACGTAGTGTATGGGCACTGGCATTTCTCCGAACAGGATTAAGGCCAGCTTTCAGCTTTAACAAAATGTCGAAAATGGTGATTTTCTGAAAAAAAAGAATCGGTTTTTTACTTTTCCATGAAGTTTATGTCGTATATTTGTCGTGTATTATGGTTTAAAATAAAATGGTAAAATATTATTTTTAAATAATAATTTCTTTTTCATAATTTTAAAAAAATTAAAAAAAATAATGCAGCAGTAAAATTTTCGAGGTATCGAAAGCAAAGTTTATTTATAACTGCGATAAGAAATATGACGGAGAATGACTGTTTTTAGCCGTTTTGGCCACTGGGCACCGGGTGCGCGCACGGTTTTCTCGGGGTTTTTGACGCGGCGTGGATGCTACGGCACTGGGGACTGAGCGATCGCACACCGTTGCAGATGATTGTCGAGCGCGAGACCATCTACCGGAGTTTGTCCAGCATCAACGCGGAGCAGTTGCTGAAGAATCTGGCCACGTATACCATCGATCCCATCTCCCATTATGTCCATATTGATCTGTCCAAAGCCAAGGTATGCAATAAACTATCGAAATTTTAATACTGTATAAATTAAATAAATAAAATAAATCATGCCAAATATTGTGCAAAATAAATTGATAAAACAAATTAAAAAACCCATTAAATACACTAAATAATGTACCAAAATAATAAACTTTTAGTACTGCACAAAGTTAATAAATACAAGAAAAAATTAAATAAGCCCAAAATTATAGTCTAGTTAATGTGCCTAATAATGTGAAAAATAAATTAAACAAACAAATTAATGAACCCACTAAATAAACGAAATTATGTACCAAAATAGTAAGAAAATGCGCAGACATAATAAAACTTTAGTAATATTCAAAGTAAATAAAAAAGAAATAACTAAGCCAACCAAATAGACTAGTTACTGTGCCAACTAACGTCAAAAATAAATTAATGAAACAAGTTATACTCCCACTAAATACACTGAATAATGTACCAGATAATGTGCAGAAATTCTGGAAATTTACTGGAGAAATGAATGATGTCAAGGTATTTCACAAAGATAACCAAAACATCATTATCAGGATATTTGTAGCAATTTTTTTTGTAGCAATATGTTTTCGAAAGCAAGTGTTTCGGTGGTGTATCGACTATACATTCCAAGGAAGCGTAGTGTAACGGCCCATGGCTGACGTTGCCGAACATTTGGTAGCTAATAGAAAAGAGTTTACAGCAATCTGATTAAATTTGGTTTATTTTTTCATTACTAATGTGTGAGAAAAACTTCCCAGCTTCAATTAAAACTAAAATAATCAATTCTTAAATTGATAATTTCAGTCCATCAGCAAAGAAAACAATGGTTGAAATTTGAGATTTGATTTAAACGGATTTTTCCCGTTTTAATCCCGTTATTTTCTATAGATATTTTTGGTGCGGCATTTATTGGATACGGACTCTCCAGAAAACGTTGATAAAGCAGAACTGCCGGATAGTGTGCACTGGCGACGAGCGGCAGTCACCGGTCACACACCGAAACAACGCTCACGCCGGGATACCGTTTCCGAGTCCGTATTGATGGATTGGTGTGCCAGTCGACTGCAGTCCTATGGAATAAACGTGGCATCGGTCAACGCCTTCTGGGCGCAACCATTACCGCTCTGCGCGCTGATCCACTGTTTCCGACCCGAATTAATGTAAAAAATTGTACTAAATATTATGAAATTAATGCTAAATGATTTTTAAATTAACAACGGAAACCCCAGTAAAAGGTCATTAAATTAATGTACGAAAATCATACTAAAAGATCATTAAATTAAGGTTCAAAAATGAAAATCATGCTGAAAAATTAATGAATTAATGTAGAAAAATCACAGTAAAATGTCATTAAATTAATGTACAAAAATCATGCTAAAAGATTATTAAATTAATGTACAAAAATCATAGTAAAATGTCATTTAATTAATGTAAAAATAGCGTGTTAAAAGATTAATAAATTAATGCAGAAAAATCATAATAAAGGGCATTAAATTATTATTCAAAACCATACTAAAACAGTAAAAGATTACCGCAGAAAATTCACGGTAAATGGTCATTAATTAATAATGTTCAAAAATTATATTAAAAGATTAATATTCGAAATACCCGAAGAGAATGTGGCGTGACTTTTCCAGTTCATTTTCGTTTAATCGAAAACTGTGTCTAACTTAGTAAAATTATTTATTTTATCGAGATGTTTAGATAAGCTGTGCAGATACATTTGCTACGAATCGGGCTGAACGCGCGCATATAGTAATCACAAGAAGTGTTGTAGAACAGTGGCTCCAACTGTACGCTCTTTACTGTCTCGGATGAAAGCTTAATCAGACACAGCCACAGGAAGCAAAAGATTTAATAGAAGAGTTTCGGCCTGTTTTTTGTCCATGCAGTTTATTCTTTTTTGAACTGTTCGGATGAAATTATTGGCTTTTTTGTTATGTTTTCTCTCTTAATTTTGATCAATATTGAATTTGTTCTGCATTTTAGAGAGGACTACTATTCTTTGGATGCAACCGATGAAGAGACAACATGGAACCGGGTATTTTGCGCCACTTGAATACTATTAAATAATTGTACAATATTGCTCATATTTACATCGTAGGTTTTGAAAATCTGCGCCGAACAACTGGGAATCGAGCTGCCATTTAATGCCGCTCAGCTGCTACGGGATCGGGAGAATATTGACTGCAATGTCTTCTTTTACATTCTGCTGCAGTTTTATGAATCATTTAAACGGGAGATACCGGGCGGTGAGTACCAGTGCATGAATTATGCTTTACGAGGGATTTTCTAAACTGAATTGTAATTCATAGGAATAAATCCCGAATTTGTGTAGTTTCCGAATTTATGATAGGGAATTACTAAATGACTTTGTGATGTATTACAATAAATAATTAATAATGTATAGTGAATAATTTAATAAAATTACGATAATTTCTGAAATATTCTACCGAAAACTATTTTTGTTTGATTAAAGTAATGCCCGATTTCAAAAAAGCGGCAGTTTATAATTTAAAATCAATTTAAAATCATTAAAAATCGATATAATCTAAAATCAGTTAAAATCGATATAATTCAAAATCGTCTTCGAACGTTGAAAATTTCACTGAAAAATGTGGAATCGAATTGTTTTTCCCCGTTTTATTAGTGTTATTCAGCATGGGACAGCTGTTGTTAAAAAGTTACAGAATTCTGATTTAATTCAGTTGCTAAACTAGACATTGTTATCTTTGGCGGAGTAGTGGCAAGCCATATCAATTTCAAGGAAGCGTAGTGCAAGGGCACATGTGTAGAACTGTCTTCAGTGAGCGGACGAATGATGAGAAATTAAACACACAAACGTGGTCGGCTAGACGTGTTAATAAAAGTTTTATAAATGGAATCTCATCATTGCTCGGATTAATGTATTTTAAAATAAGGCGATGGGTTGTGATTGTGTCGAATTTATTATGAAAAAAATTTGGCAAATAAAAAAATTTTTATAAATTTTCGCTGGAATTCGACAAACGGAAGAGAATTTCAAAATCGCGTTGTTGTTGAAACGTTTACAAAGAAAATATGTTCATGAAGAAAACTGGAGAATTTTGTGGAAGACCATTAAATTGACAATGTAAACACATGTAAAATGATTAACTGCTCGCTTAGAACAGAACAAAATACGTCAGAAGGTCAAAAATTACATGTTTTGTAGAATTTGTCCCGCAAATCTCCATGGACTCCTCCCCCTCCCTGGACCACGACCTGCCGCGGCGTCCGCCGACCATTCTCCCGCGCAAAACCCCCGCCAGTCCGGGTTCCTCGTCCCCTTCATCCAGCAAACGACGGGTGAGGCATAGATCGTGTTTTGAGTGTTATCTCGTGTATTTCTCGCTTTTCGCACTGGTCTGGCTGTATCTGTGCGACCCGTGCCCCCTGGGGCGGCCGGTCATTGAGGCGCCGTCTGAAAATGAGGTTTTGTTGTTGCCGGAACGGAAAACGTTGGTGTTGATCAGTTATGAGATCCTCTTCCGACCGCCGTTGGTTTTTTAAGGGTAACGTGGGGTTCGGAAAGGGTTTCGTTGTGATTGAACGGGGTTTGTGATCGGCGAGTCTTGTGATGAAAATGTTCCATTTTCCTCGTTATTTTTTGCTTTGCTTCGCACACTGTCACTGCTTGGCTTCGTTTTTGCGTTGGCTGTTGTGTTTTTCGTGATCGCCCTTTCGCTAACTGTGCTTTTTTCGAATTACCTCGTCCTCGTCCTATTTTTTATGTTGTTTTTGTTGCGTGAATAAAAGGCTGTCGATGCCAGTAATCCACTGGAATACCAAAAGAAGAAATATATCTTTTATCCATTTTATAGCTTACTAGTGAGAATGGGCGAAACTGTAGTGTAGTGGCATCATAGCACCTCCTTCTATCCCCTAAAACATGCGACATACCTGTACAAATTTCCTTACATCAGTCACCTTTTCCAAATGGTTTTCTTTACAGCCTTTTTCATATAAAAAAGTTTCCAAGGCTTCTCTGTTTTTTTTTTATTCGCCAGTGTTAGAGAAGTAACAGCAAATTTCATTGGAAATTGAGACTGATGCCGCTATACTACGATTTCGCTCCTTTCGATTATCACCGCAGTATTGGTGGATATATTTAACAAGTTCAGCAAATTCAGTGCATTCATCATGACTCCGTATTATTGGTTTTATTACGCTCTTGTCTTTACGCCTCTCTCGCATTACATGACATGTAGTTCGTATTTTCGTTTTTTTCTGTTGATGAAGATTTTTATACTTTTTTTTATAATTATTTACGATGTGTTTTTGATGGTAAAATAGCATATTTATTGTTATTGAATAAATAGATTAAATAGAAAATTAATTATTGTTATTAAGTAAATTATTTACTATTTCTACTATTTATGCAGATTTTTATACTTTTCATTATAATTATCTACGGTGTGTTTTTGATTGTAAAAAATAATTATTGTTATCAAATTAATGAATTAACTAAAAAATTAATTATTGTTATTAAGTAAATTATTTCGGGTTGATTTTTTCCACGTTAATTTCAGCTGGAAACCGTCGATTCAGATTTCATTAATTTTCGTCAGTCCTTATAAGCAACCGGCTAATCCATACATTATTAACGTTGCATTCCCAATTTTACAGCAGACACCCGGTCAAGAGCCGTCCAAACGTCGTCGCCCCTCCAAACCCTCCGATCTCTCCACCTCCCTATCCCACAAACGCCGCAGCAGTATGGACCAGATTAACGTCAACATGGGCGAGCGGATCCAGTTCCTGGAGCAGGCCTTCACCCACCAGCCCCGCCCCGCCCCCTCGGCCGTCCCCTATCAGAGCAGTGATAATTTGGCGGAGAAAAAGGAGTGTTTGGAGCAGAAACTCCGAGGCGGCAGTCTGCAGGAGGGTTATACGGAAAAGGAGAAATTCAACGGGGATTTGGTGGAGGAAGTTAGGAGGGAGTTGCGGGAGAAGGGGGTCAAGGGGCTGGAGGGACGGTACCCCCCGGAGCTGGTCAAATTGGTCGTGTTCCAGGATAAAAAACGGTAAGTGATTTAGGTTTAGTGTGCTTGTGCATTTTACCGGATATGAGTTCTTGTTGTGGGTCTCGAAAGTATCCAGTAATTTAATATTTAGGTAATGAATTAAATTAGATTAGATTATAATATGTAATACAGAATTTCGGTAGTTGTTATTTGGAATTCTTTTTCGGGATTTTAATATTTAGGTAGTGAATTAAATTAAATTGTAATGTTTAGGTAATGAATTAAACTCGATTAGATTTTAATATGTACTACTGAACTTAGGTTATTTTTATTTGGAATTTTTTTGAGATTTTTAATATTTAGATAGTGAATTAAATTGGATTTTGTATTAATATTTGGGTAGTTAATTTAGGTAATTTTTATTTGGAATTCACATTTTTATTAGTTCATTTCAATTATTCAACGCGGAATTTTTCTGTATGAGCGTCACAAAGCGTCATTTTAAAACGCATTTTACATAATTGAAATCTGTGAAAGCATAACTGGGTAATTTTTTAGAGACAGTACTACCGTGTTGTTTAACGTAGTGTAGTGGCTTGAGTGACCCGGATTCATGAGCTTAACTCTAACTATGATGAAATGACTTTGTACTATATGTAGTTGTATCTTTTTGTGCTTGGGAATTAATTATTATTTCTTTTGGTCTTCTGTTTTTTCGCTTCGGTCCCTTAGCAAGTGCACTTACCTATTTAGATTTATTTTAAAATAATTTGTTAAATATTACGTAGCACTTTATTAGTCATGTTGCATGTTTTGTGATAATTAAAAATAATCAAATTAGAAAATAATTTGTTGAATATTTCACAGCAATAATTCAATTATAATGTTGCATGTTTTGTGATGAATAAAAATAGCTAAATTTGAAAATAATTTGCTAAATATTTCACAAGAATAATTTAATTAAAAACTAAATTTTTTTAAATATTTCACAGCAATAATTTAACTATAATGTTGCATGTTTTTTGCGATTTTATTTTGTAATCATGCGTTTCAACGGAAGTTAAAACAGCCGTGATATGAAAAACTTCAAACATAAAAATCAGAAATTAATCTAATTTTTACACGAACATGTATTACTACAAATGCAAAACAATATACAGGGAAATGATGTTGAAACTCTCCGGTGACACGGGCCAATCAAAATTCGCCGCGATCGATGAACAATTAGCTCGCGCCGACAATCAATTGCGGGACGGTTCCGCCCTGTCCCGGGCGCCTCACACCGTCTCCACCATGGCCGAAGATTACCCAACGGTGGTCAACATCGTCCCGCCCTCGTCCGTTCAACCGGCGAAAAAATCTCCCACTTCCCCGCACAATTTGAAGGGCTTTCAGGCGCCGAATAGCGAGTGCTATTTCTGCAAGCAGCGCGTGTATTTGGCTGAGCGGAAGAGCCTGGAGGGGCTGTTCTTCCATCGGACGTGCTTCAAGTGTGAACACTGTAAAAAACTCCTGGCGTTGAATGGGGAATATCAGTTTGATCGGTAAGCGATTACGATTAAACAACTAAAGGCGAAAAGTATGAACAATTCTGTTTTCAGCTTACAATTCTGAGAAAATTATAATTAAAATTATAAAATTAGAATTATTTTCTTAATATTAAAATTAAAATCTACGTTAAAATTATGAGAAAATTATAATTAAAATTATAAACTTAGAACTATTTTCTTAATATTAAAATTAAAATCTACGTTAAATTATGAGAAAATTAATTAAAATTATAAACTTAGAATTATTTTCTTAATATTAAAATTAAAATCTACGTTAAAATTATGATAAAATTATAATTAAAATTATAAACTTAGAATTATTTTCTTAATATTAAAATTAAAATCCACGTTAAATTATGAGAAAATTATAATTAAAATTATAAACTTAGAATTATTTTCCTAATATTAAAATCTACGTAAAAATTATGAGAAAGCCTGTTTCTTGAAATCTGAAGTACATGTAAGCAAAAAGTAATAGAATCATATGAAAAAAAAATGGTCAAGATTAATTGCATTTATCTTGTGGAGTACTGACAGCAGCGACTGAAAAAGAAAGTCAGCTTTTATTCGTAAAATCCACCATTACTTAGTTAACCAACCGGTAGTCCTTTTTGTTTACGATTTATGTCACTTTTAGCAGATACAGTATCAGTCACAGTATGAAAAGTTTTTGTAATTATAATGATCAAATTAATGCGGAATTGGCTGGGTCAGATTGCTAATAACAGTAAGTTCTGGTTGTACCAAGATAGAGTTCAACGAACTCTAACGGAACGAACTCTAGAGAACTCTATCTTGGTTGTACTGCAGCATAAGCAGCAGCATCCGTAGTGTAAGGGCATGTCGAAATGTCTCCTGCTGTTTCTTGCTAAGCTGACACTGCCGGCGAATTATATATAACTGATATGCTGATACCTCATTCTTGTGTTCATCTTGTGTCACATTACAGTAGTGATTATTTTTCGAGAAAACATGCAGCTCGATGAAAAGCGCAAATGAAGCTGAGGAAATTCCTGCTTCTTCATAGCTGATGTGTTAGTTGTATTGAATTGTGGATGTTGCTACCGTAATATTGTGCTCAGTTAGAAGCCCCTCCCCCCGTTGTCAACGCCCCTCTAAGGTCTGTTTTTCCACGGGTCTCTTCTTTAAAAATGCAAAGGTCACTTGTAGGTCACCTCCGCCGGGATACAGGCTCAAAATATCAACGCCCTTGGTTTCTAATTTTGAAAATACTGTAATTATCTGCGTTTCAGGTATGATCCCAATGGAGCCAAATTCTACTGTCCCGCCCACTTCAAATACCGCAAACACGACTACACCCCCCTGCAGTCCCCCCAGCAGCAGCCCTCCCCGCAGCCCCCCACCCCCCAGAAGTCCCCTCTGTTCAGCTTCACCCGCTACCCCAGCCGGGAGGATGTCCTGTGCGCCAGTCCCGCCCCCTCGGTGTCCTCGTCCCGGTATCTGGATGACGACAGTGACGAAGGGGAGCTGGATGAGGAGAAGTTGTTGACGCATAATTTCGGGGGGACGACGGTGCCCGGGGCGGGCGGGAGCTCCGATAGCGAGGAACTGGAGAAGGTGATCGACGGAGAGGAGGCCGAGGTCGAGGTGGAGGCGTGGCGGCGGAAACGGGCCGGGAAGGTGCTGCGGGGGGAGGGGAGTGGGGGCGGGAGTACGGATAGTAGCAGTTGGGAGTCGGGTGAGTTTTGGTGGGAAATTTTGTGGAGGTTTTTTCCTTCATTTCGTATACTTGTGAATTACTTTGTTTTATTACTGGCTCGTTTATTGCCCTCATTGTGAATGCTTTTTCTTATTTTATTTATTTACGATAAATTAGAAATTGTTAATTTAATGTGGAAATTTTGTACATTTTATTGTCAGTTACCTTTTAATTTCACAAATGCTTACTGGATGTAATCACTGTAATACAAACTAACGACGAGCAGTCGTAGTGTAGCGGCTTAATTTTCCAGTACTTTCGTTGCAGCTATGTAATCGCTCGAAATACTGTACCATCGAACCCAGAAGAAATCGGTTATGTGACTTTTTTCATGTAATTTTCCTATGATTCTGTAGTTGCGCGCTGATCTAAAACTGCGCTTGTATTTAATTGAATAATTCCGCTGTTAATTTTCGATATTTTTGAATTATTTAATTGAATAATTTCGCTGTTAATTTGCGATATTTTTGATTTATTTAATTTAATAATTACGCTGTTAATTTGCGATATTTTTGATTTATTTAATTTAATAATTTCGCTGTTAATTTGCGATATTTTTGATTTATTTAATTTAATAATTCCGTTGTTACTTTGCGATATTTTTGATTTATTTAATTTAATAATTTCGCTGTTAATTTGCGATAATTTTGCTTGTACATAGGAGAGCTTGTCCACAACGCCTACGAAGACTCCTCCGAGCCATTACACCACGACACCACCTCCCCCGACGAATCCGACGCCGACATCCCCTACCCCCCCACCGCCATCAAGGCGGCGCCCTCCCCCGTCCCCCCAGCCAAACC
>JAQGAU010005679.1:0-10029 GCA_034698045.1 Paramacrobiotus richtersi
CCATATTTGATTGGCTGGCCTCTGAGGCGCACTAGGAAATGACACGTATTTAAAGTGCTTAATTTGGTGAGTGTTAAATGTTTTTGTGTTGAACGCGACGTTGAGTCAAACCCATCAAAACAAGCTAGGATACATGCATGTCAAAAGTGGTTACAAGAGGAGACGGAAAATATATGTAAAACATCAACCAAATAAAACTGTTGTGTAAGAGAATCTGCGCAGGAACAGGAGGATAGAACAGAAAACATCTGGTATACCTTTCGCAGGCCGATGCTGCTTTCTGGTGATAAAGTAAGTACCTATACCGACTCTCTGCACATAACGTTACTGACAGCTTCCGGTAGGGCAACCATTCTGCGGAAGTACGGTTCGTAATTTGGATGGAATTCGTAATGATAGCGACAGTTTAAAAAGCACTGACTTCCATATCGATCAAATTCCTTCGAAACTGAGCACAACGCACCACACATTCACTGGCTCAAAATTATGTTTGTCAAAAAGTTCATGCACTTGTTTCTTTGAACGAATTCTTATTGTTCTACCACTGCGAGCCGATATGTATCACAAACGTTATGTGATAGACAACATCTTCTGTTATGGAACACTAGGACTGTTTCGTGGCTCAGTAACGCCCCTTTGTTATCAAGTACAGAGTAAGATAACAATTTAAGCAAACATGCCGACGAAATGGCTTTTAACAACGGAGCCGTTCCGCTGCGCCCCGCAAATGTTCCGCCCCCTCGGAAAATTGAACGCCGGCATCGCCATGGACCATTTCACCAATTTGGTTTCCGTTGGCGTCCACGCAAAAAGCATTGCCCCAGACGTGGTGGACTTGCTTGGATTTGAACTGGCCTTTCGCATCACAGTCTGGCACATACCAATCCATAGCTAGAAGAAGAACAACCAAAGATACAAAAACATTCAAACAAAATCATACAAAATCTCACAAAATCAGATAATTCATCGATCGTTTTTTATGTGCAATATTAGCCAATTATTTCAGTAGAAACTGGAGGCATTGCAGCAAGCAGGAAAATATGTCACTGTATATGAGATGTAGAATAAGCAAAACGGCATGCTGCTCCAAAACAACGCATACGGCGATTTGGTGATTATTTTAGGCAAGTAAATTCAGCGCATTATTGCCACCGAAGGGGGCTCTTTTCGCTTTGGCTTCTTCACAAGTGCAGTTTTTGCTGTTTCTCATGCCGCTGATAACCTTTCCCGATGGCAGTGTAATGGACGCATCTTGTGTATAACAATCGTCAGGTATCGTACTATCAGCTCTGCAGTGATCCGCTGCAAAAATGGCAAAGACAACGAAGGCACATGGCAAAGTCAGCGTCATTCTGCGCAATAGTTTTGCAATACAGCTTAAAATAACAAAACAACAGCCGCTCCGTGATAGGAAGTGTACGGAAAGTAAACAAGCCTAGACACGGAGCTTTCATAGTTCTTGTAAACGCCAAAAGTTTTGTGAGTCAGTAAAAGCATGCAACAGGTCTGATCAGATTACCTGCGGCAACGATTTTATCGACTTGACTTGGTAGCGTGAGAGCGTCAGTGTTCCACGTTGGCATAAGTGCATACACTGCAGGCTTGTGCAATACAAAACGAGCAGCCTTTTTAGCAGGGAAGATAACAACTTTTTAAGGAAACAGATGTGTTCTAGTACGTATAGGGCCGCATACATATAAAAGCCAGTGCAGTACAAACGTTCATCGGACTTCATCAGGAAACGTTTATGAACGCCTGTAACAGTGGTCATTCTGTGTTCCAGTCTGTGGTCGATGTGTACAAAGAGTATACGGTACCTGTACGTACATATACTTGTTTTGTTAATTTTAAATGTGTAACCGCTCGCAATGTATACAGTAGAACAAACAGTTTATCAAGAATAATCAAGTGCACATCGTAATTATTTAAATTATGAACATCATCTCCGATATCTCATAGGCGGCAGTGTCAGGTGCATCAGGAGACATAATATCTCGGAATAATAATAGATGAACAGACAGCATGAACGATTTTATAAAGGATATATACTGTAGTTGATTTTGCAACTGCAGTCCGACAAATGATCACAGAACAAGTAACCTATGCAAGAACTTTACGAATCTAAGAAATTTATGAGTGAGCTGAGTTGTTTCTAGCGGGGTTTATCCTATGCGATCGTACAGATGTCGCAATTATTTCGGCAATGCAGACTGCTTCACGGACGTGGAAAAGCACTGTCCTTGAGGAAAGCAGTAATTAGCCAGCAATCATTTGTCCGTCACTGCTCGGGTGATTTTTTCTCCGGGCCACATTGATGTCACGATTCTAACTAGCTCTGCTACTGGATCTGACTGAATGATAATAAACGTGTGTGCCATTTACCACTGATATTATTTATTATTGTAAATCACGCAACAGTCCGTTGTTTGAAGATTCGGCATCACGCAAGTATCACAAACACAGTGCATGATACCGAAATATTCTATATATATTCTACCAGCCAGCATGCTCGACTAAACACATGCCTTTTTGCGAACCGTGCTTAAAAGTATCACCTGCCACATTGAACTGTATGCTGTTCAGAAATAACGGATTAATTAAGTTATTGCACAAACCATGGGTCTTCTCGGCATTTTTGTTGTATTATTTACTGCAGGTCAAATATTTTCACCTGCGCCGGATTGTGGTCGCAGTTCAATGATGAAGTGTTTAATGCCGATGGTGATGTATTTTATGGGTCCAGAGGGACCAAATCTGACCGTTACGAATATGAATTATACGGACAAGCAATACAGAGATTTCTGCCGGTAAAGCATAAAAATAGTCCTCAGCCTTGTTCCCAGAAAGATAAAAACGTGGAAGTTTTCAGACTCGCCATTCCCTTCGCCGACTGCTACAAAGACTTCGTTTTTCGATGCGCCGCTGGCTTCTCGGATGCCCAGCAGTTTGCCGCCAAAGCAGTCCAGTACATCAGACGATGTGACACTCCTAGCTTTGGCAACGACACACGCACCCTGTCACAATGCATGAACACGCTGAATCGGACAAAATCCAAGACAACAGCATGTTCCAATGCTGCTGTGCGATGGACCAGGAACGATTTGCGTGGTTTATTGCCCACTGAGGACGGCGCTCCGCTGGATTTGAAAGCGTGGAACAATGGCAGTATTTTTGATAGCTTGTGTTGGTATGTAACAGAGTACGCATTGACGTTCCGTTCTTTATGTGATTTCGCAGAAGTTCGTTTCGTAGTGTTCGCGGTTGGGTTCACGAAGTTCTTCGTGCAACAATGTCTAAGATGAGCTGTGATATGAGATTTATTGCTGTATTAAGTACTTCGATGTTTTGCAGTAACACCAAATATTATCGCCAGTGTAGCGGATCAGAAGTCAACGAAACGTGCGGACCGCATTCGCAGCAACTGTTCAACAGTTTCCAAGAGGCTGCCATGATCGACTATGACTGCAGTGCAAGAATGGCCAGCTGTCCCGTGCGAGGGGATCCCATTCCCGAAGACTACACCCCTCGGATGGAGCATGAGTTTATGTCGCTCGTGGCTAACAACACACACTGCAAAACATGCGGTTCAAAGCCCTTTGAAACGTCTGCCTCAGATTTGGTGCGACCTTCCTATTCGACTGTTTGGTTGGTGCTCGTGGTTATCATGCTGCTTAGCGCGCAGGTGGATCGGGTAATCAAACAACAAGCTTAATTCGTTGTAGGAACGACTTAAACAGGGAAGTTTTATGCAATCTTTTGACGCCGCTGTTGCTCTGTCTATCTAACAGAAGCCGTATCTAGTCTCGGCACACAGCGTGATTGCCTTTTACTGTAATTTTCATACTTTGTGCCAGCTTACACTGTTGAAGTTCGTTGCAAGGCTGTAAAGAGCACCACATTTTGCACGCCGTGTTTGTCACGGTGCTGAACGGCCATGCAATTACACTTTACTGTACATAAAAAAATATTCACATAAAAAATTGTTTTCGACCGATGTTGGATAAAGAAAATTCCAGGGTCCGCTTTACGAAAGAAACTTTTCAGGTCAGTTTATGTGTATGTAGTGTACCTAGTCCTGTTGCACTACCATACCGAATCCGTTCTATTTCCGGCTAGTAAACAAATATATTTCAGGAGATAAACACGTTAGACCGCTTCTGTTTGCCGTTGGTGTTGTAGTTGCAGTCAATTTTTGTTTAAATTCAAACCCACTTTTCTGTTGCGATCTCTGCTCGGTGCTGTCAAAATCTGCTCACCAACACATGCACTGAATGCATACTGATAAGACGCACTGAAAGAGTGGCATCTGAGATATCATATCTCCGATAGCTGAATTATACGCTTGCGTAGATTGCAGTATCCTGTTTAGTTCAGTCAACGGTTTACCGTGTAATGTAACCAAGATACAAAATTATAATGTTGTTTTGTACTAATCAGTAATACAGAGAACACTGTAATCTGCTCCAACAAAGTAGGCTGTTTGTACTTTGCTACTTTCCTGAAACCGCACAGGTCTATGGCCATATGATCAACAAAGCGAACAACCATCTCGGCAGTTCTTACTAAATGGAATAAGCCTAAATCCAAACACCTTACACCCAGTTACAACACAGTTCCACGACAAATGCATCGCCACTGGTGGACCGCAGAAATAATAAATTGTCGGGGTTTATCTACAGTATGGTGCCGAGTTCTGGAGACTTCAAGTGTTTATATAGAACCGCTGTGACATGAGCGTGACCGATTCGCTGTGTTTGGGGGATATTTCTTTGACCTATACGAAAGAGGATGTTATAGGACGAGGAGGCTTCGGCTTTGTGTGGAAAGCGTCGCGGAAGAGTGGTCCGGAGGAAAATCCATTCGACCAAAGTACGAGTATTGCTGTCAAGGAGATTCACCTGCGCAATGGTGACATGGAGAGACTTCGAAGCGATTCAGCAGGACAATCCATTCTTCAGCGATGGAAATCTCTGCTGGATTTAAGGCATCCAAACGTTCTTCGCTATTACCAGATCAAAGTGGACAAGTCACCCTATGGGGGAACTGTCAATCTAGCAATGGAATTTGTGGCAGGTTAGCGTGCAGGTCATACAGAATTGTAAGACGACATAAGAATGCCCATGTTTTATGCAGCGTTATTGGTTTACAGATGGCGATCTGGACGGCCTGATTTCACAGCTGCAAAAGCAAGAAATAAACCTCAGACCAAATACTTTAACGAACATGGCCGAACAGCTGGCGGACGGTTTAAATTACTTGCACCAAAACAATATAATCCACGGCGACTTGAAACCGGCAAATGTTCTAAAGAAGCGCAATCCAATGTCTGTATGGCAGTGGACATTGATTATTGCTGATTTGGATGATCGTATACAAATGGAGGACAGCGTCACACAGTCACTCGATATCACCCAGATTCGTGGGACAGCCAGGTACATGTCACCGGAAATGGTTTCCCGGTTCGTAAAACAAGGTTATGAAAAGCCAGGACGGAAAACTGATGTATGGAGTCTTGGCTGCATCATTCTCGATCTGGCTGATTGCTTGTATGGAAATCGACAACGATCGTTTTGTAAGAAACGATTATTTTCAAAAGACTCGTTTACCATTGCGGCTCACACCACGCGCGAACAGATTATCATCAAGATTGCAAAAGGCTACATTCCTGTTGTGTCTTCGGAAATACCGCGTGCACTTGCGGAGATTATCGGGCGCTGTCTTGTCGCAAATGTGGCGGAGAGGATATCCGCCGATGCATTAACAGTGCTGACGTTTAGCAGCACATTGACCACGTCCAACTCGAATGTGGTAGATTTCCAACAACTGTCAAGACCACCTCCTTCTGTCAATGAAAACCACATGACCAATCGCAACGCAAGATATACTGATAATTCTTTAGTAGATGATGAATTTCAGTTTGATGATTCTGATGATGATGATTCTGGTGCTACGAATATTTCGCGTCCGCGGTACAGAGGGACAAGGTGATTTTATTCGGATTTTATGGTTAATGGTGACACAAGGTAATATTATCAAACGTGATTTTATAGCGAGAAATATCTGTTATGTACACACAGTTTACGACTTTGTGGGCACGTTTGCATGCAAACGTGTTTGACATGCACCTTTTAGTTCATTCGGCATAAACAACAGATTCCATAAAAGACATGGTTTGCTGACTAACATCATAATTATACAAACACGGAAAGCTGCTAGTTTAGTTCAAAGCTGATCAACGGGTTTTTTTCCGGGGATGTTTGATAATAACTGCAGGTCTTGTAAGAAGAAAGATGACATCCAGGCTGGAGATCACATTTGCTTATTTTGGGGAACGACTGCAGGCCGTTTATCATACACTACTTAACTTTATTCCTCCCATAATAACAGCGTGTTGCGCACCAGACAACTACATGTTTCGAACTACATGTTTATCATACATTATTTTGAACTAAGATATATTTAACACACACACAGTTTACACAGTTTACTCACATCTGAAAGTGTAACTGGTCGATACATAGTAAGAAATCATCAAGGAAGACACAAAAGCGACTGTACGTAGCAGACTGTACTATGGTGGAAAGTAGAAGCAGTAATTAAGGCACCAAAGTTAAAGTTATCGTGTTTGTTTCTGGAGTTTGACCGTTGAAATCAGATATGATTTGGTCATCTTGTCACCTGCGGCAACGATTTGATAAACGTACTGTGATTTGTCATGACCTTGTTGCTTCATGTCGCTGTATTAGAATATACATCGCATAATGACAAAAATGTTTAATATTATTATGGAACGCGTTGTCCGGCACAAAGATCAGTTGATTTTATGACAAACATACACAAGCGAGAACATGGTTTATATATTGACTAACATCACAGAAATCTTCCGAAAACTGTTAGTTACCGTGGACATTTGGCAATTCTAGATAGTAACGTAGGAAAGATAGTAACGTAGGAGCATTTGTAAGCACGCAGTCGCATGATGTTTAGTGATGGTACATCATATGTAAGAGCAAGCAACTCTCCGCTGCGACCAGGACAGCGCACTCACGGTCATCCCCCTTGCAGAAAATTTCCAGTTCATGACAAAAAACTGACAATAAAAATCATGGTTTTTTAAAGAGCGAGTTTCGTTTCTAACGAAAAAAAGTTTGCAATGACATCCATATCGCGCCGTTATAATTATGAGTTACCAAGCAAAAGACAATTTATGCTGGCAAAGTACTTTAACAGCGCAGCCGGTCCGCCGCGCCCCGAAATTGGTCCGCATCGGGCCCAGAAATTTCAACGCCGCGGTCTCCATGAATCATTTCACCAATTTGATTTCCATGTGCATCCACGCACCAAGCATTGCCCCATACTTGATGGACTTGTTTGGATTTGAACTGGCCTTTGTCGTCACACTGTGGCACGTACCAATCCATACCTAAAATCAAAAAGAAAATGTTAACAATAGCCATATTTGGCGGGGGTTTTGGCGATTACTCTCTTTGATAGAAACGTAATCTAGGAAAATTAAAGAACACTAATATGTAGAAAAGCAACATCTAATCGGACGTCTATGAAAATAAATGTACAGCAAGTAATACCCCATACTTCGCCGTAAATATAAGTCGGTAACCAACTAGATAGAATAAAATGAATGCATCATTACCGCCAAAAGGAGCTCTTTTTGCTTTGGCTTGTTCGCAAGTGCAGTTCTTGGAGTTTCTCATGCCCGGATCAGTTTTCCCGATTGCAGTGGGATGGATGTATCTTCCGTAAAACAGTCGTCAGGTTTGTTGATATCGGCTGTGCAGTCATCCACGACCACAATGGCAACGATGACGAAGACGCACGGCCAGAGCAATAAGGTCCCCCGTAACACCGGCAATAATGTCACCTTCGGGGAAATTTGCTGGTGGTAACATCGGTGGCGGTGGTAGCGCTTGGTGACGGGTTTCGGATTGATCCCGAATTTGTCCAGAGCTCCTTGGTCCTTCGTTTCACTAAGCCTGTGCAAGGGTTACACATTTGGCGATGGTTACAAAGGGGACCCGGCAATAATGTCCGGGGGGACATCTTGGCAGGGGGGACATAATTGACGGTCACAAACATGCCATGAGTGACAGACTTGACTTCTTCACTAGAGTAAAAGTTTTATTTTCTCGGTTTTATTATAAAACCAGATATACAACTGATACAGAAACAGTATGTTTAAAGGATAAAGATTCTCAAACCGCTACTGTTTATTCAATGATATCGTAATAACAACACATTACTTCGTATATATTTATCAAAGAAACAGACATTATCGTTACACATTCGCTGCCCGCCCTGGCCGAATTACAGAGAACACTTCGTCTAAGTTGACCAATGGAGGAGCTGTTCCCAGAACAGCCATGGCGTTGGCACGCTGCAGCTCGATGCTGATTCGCTGGTAGATGTATTCCTTGGCTCGCTTCTCTCCCGTTTCGTGGCGGGTCTTCTTGGCCAAACTGCGCATCAATCGGTGCGCTTCCGGACCCCACGGTCCCATCGTTTCGAACGCCAATGGACAGAACAGGTACTCCCTCGTGATGTTCTGATATTTAATGACCTTTGCCTGCTCTGCCTGTGCTGCCGCTGCTCCCGCCTTCTTGGATGTTGCCGCCGCTCTGGGCCGCTACTGATACTGCTGATACCGCTACTGATCATACTATACATGCATGTATATATAGTGTGCGAGATTGTTTGATGCAAAACGTTTATCGTGTAGACACAAATAAAGCCTTCGTAATTAGCCACTAGAATAGGTCAAACACATCGAACTACATGCAGCAATTCGGGGAATTGAATGAGCTGCCCGAGCACCCGGTATCATCACAGGAAGTTACAGCAACATTAACTCATGTTAGCAAAGATGCTAACGTAACGGCTAATCAGTTTCGGGTGGTGGAACGGCATTACTGGCATCCGTTACAAATTGTGTACCGAATTATTGTGATGCCCTTTTGTAATACAAAACGATAGGATAACAAAGACTCTGGTGGGGTCCTTCCAGTCTTCCTGTTACGAATCTTCGATCGGCAACCAAACGGATGGCAACTTCGGTTGCCAGGTGTAACTCCTCTCGCAAGTTTCCCAGAAAAGTTCTGCTTGCAGGCAATGGTTCATCTCTCCTTGGTTGGTTAACAGTCTTCCAGCGTACTGGTCCCCCGTGTCAACACTTGTATTTCGGCGAAAAGTATGGGCGCGTCCTCGGCTTGTTACGAGATTTTTTATTGCATCTAGAGAAAGTATGAATGCTACGTGTTGCCAAGTAAAGTCCTGCAGCAGTCAGCCATTGTTCTCGAATGTTGCAGTAGGAAGAGGTTTGCTACCATTCTGCAACAGTTAAATGCGGGAAATTGAGCATTAGTCATAGAAAAGATTTGTCCAGAAATAGGTACATTATAGAATTTGCGGTAACCAAAACGGCGAACAAGAACATGGGCGCAACGTACAAACAAAGTGCGCAGTTTACCGTGTTTGTGCGCGAAATAAGCGTATACTCGCCGAGCACGTGCGGCAGCCACGGAAACAAACACGTATGATACGGCTTTGACTTGTTGGCATATCTATCTATATAATTCGCTAAGAGTTTTCTGTATGTCGAATCACTCTGAACGATCCACTCATTCGATTCTCAGGTGCCATATATCATTTTAAAGCTTATGTTGTCTACTTCTACCATCGAAAGTAAAAACTGGGAAAAATAAACCCATTCAGGAGAAACGGGCAATTTTGCCCGGGTTCACCTAGTTTCACTATAAAAAACTACGCCATTCTCCGGCTTCCCAGAAATATTGAGACCCCGAAGCAACAACGGAATTTAATGATATTTTTGGTTTCACAGCAGCCGGACTATTTTAACGGTATTGAGACCTAATTGAACAGATTTTATTTGGTCATGTTCAGAATTGCTTACCAGAAAAACAACTAACAGCGTAATATGTACACTATACTCTGCATTGAAACGGCACGCAGGCCACACAAATTATTCTGCCACAAACTCAAACAAAAACAACTCCC
>JAQGAU010005680.1:0-10027 GCA_034698045.1 Paramacrobiotus richtersi
TTCCATTATCTGCTCAAAAAAAGCGTTGTGTCTTACGTTTTGTCGCAGTGCCGCCCGAATATGCCACTTCTCCAGTATCCAGGGTGTGTGGAGATTGAGGAAGATATTGCACACCATGTCGTTGAGCAGGCTCTGCGCCAGTCGGGCCGTGGGGGAACTGGACAATAAACTCGGATCCAACTCAGCGGCCTGGGATAAAAAAAATCGTCAGAACCATTGCAGAAATTTACACATTCAATATTTAACGATAATGTTATTTATTAATATTACCCACGCATTTAATATAAAATATATTCAATAAACTTTCTCATTCAAAGTTTAATATTTAACGATAATGAAGCTTATTAATATTATGTACCCACGCGTTTAATATTAAATAAATATTCAATAAATTTTCACATTTAAGGTTATTCACATTTATTATTTAACGATGATGTAACTTATTAAAATTATCCACGCATTTAATATTAAATAAATATTCAATAAATTTTCACATTTAAAGTTTAGACATTTAATATTTAACGATAATATAACTTATTAATATTACCCACGTATTTAATATTAAATAAATTTTCACATTTAAAGTTTAGACATTTGATATTTAACGATAATGTAACTTATTAATATTATCCATACAATTAATAATAAATATATTAAATAAATGTTATATGATGTGGTTACAAAATTCACATATTTACGATGTCGTGCTGCAATTTTCTGCGGTGTACAGTTACTGACTCGTTTTCGCTCCTCGAATTTGACGCGAGCTTCCGGTGTGGCGTACACAGCATTCCCTTCCGGGAATAAAAACTGACGAAACTGGAAATCGGCCACCGAAACAATATCACCAATCCGGCCCAATTCTGTCAATACAAAAATTCTCTATTAAAATTATTTGACAATTTTTTCGAATGCCGCTGATATAAAGCGTCGTACCAAGAAGAGCAAGTCAAGAACATTACCGAAAAAAGGCTTATAATTAGAAACTGAAACTTAACCGATGCTGTTCACTAGGATAAACAGCTGCACTGTTCATTTTAAGTTTTATTTCCGATAGCAAAGTGAATTAAACTTTTTTTACAACTAAAATATTCAATTAAATTTTTACAAATTTGTTAAACTTTAATTAATCAAACCGATACAGATTCAGTTAAACCACAATTTCAAATTTTAAATATGTAGTATATTTTAGTTCGCTTAATCCGCGAAGTCAACAACGAACCTGTTAACAATAAAATATAAATAAGTATCTGGAAATGAAAAAGTTAATGGTTTTTTCAGACAAATACAGATACTTGTCATAAAACTTGCAAGGCTTTACTGAGGTTTTTAACAACTTAAACAAGTTAATTTTTAACAGCGAGAATGTTTTTACTTTAACAAAAATCCACCAGGATTTTTTCAACTCCTTCTCACCTGGCACATCGCCGGTGAGCATGACATCGATCTTCCGCGGCGCACGTTCAGGATCATGCGTATTCTCCACGACATCGTATATCTGATAGAAATGATCGGTTAGACGCCGTCTGGGGAACTCGGGATCCCGGAACGCATACTTATTCCGTCTCTTTAACACCCAGGTATTCTACAATGCAAGGTAAGAGACAGACTGCATGCGTGATCGCGTCAGAACGGCTGAGAACTAACGGGGTACCTGCGCGTTTGTCGTGGAAAGACTGCAGGACAACTGCAGCAGTTTGATGGAACGCGGCGACAAAATGCGGGATTGCAGGGCTAGATTGTGTATCACGGTATGTGCCATGGTGATAGGTTCACAGACGTGTAGTTCGGACTTCTTTCCAACAGCAAAAAAAGCAACAAAAAGATGTCGATTGGTCCAAGAAGGCGAGATCAGCGGCCGCAAAAAGGATAGTGAACAGGGGCTTTTCCTCTTACGCTGATGAGGTAAGCGTACGTAACGTCCCAAATAATTAAAATTTTGTTTGCAAATCAAAGAAGCACAGTAATTAATATGCAGTTCTGAACAAACGTCAACAGCAAAAATGCAAAAACTCAAAAAATTTCGAAAATGCGCGATGCCGTCAGTGGCGTCACTAGCCTTTCCCACTCACAGGAAAGTGACCCCAGCGCTAAACTTCGAGTGGCTACGCCACACAGCTGTTTTGGTTTTTGACGCTTTTGAGTTGCCGTCTTATCGACGTGTTTGAATCAGTTTGATTGTTCGACTGTTTTTACGGAAAGTACTTCAAGTTCTTGGTTACTAAAATTTTCTGACTGTTCTTGTTGGTTTTTTAGTTATAGATTTTCTGCTCTTAGGAAATGGGGTATGATATCAATCGTTTTGATGAAGGAACAGTAGACAAGGATTTGCTGGTATGCCCAATTTGCATGGATGTTTTTGATCATCCAGTTGAGGTAATGGAATGAGCTGCTCTGGCCGTGAAAACTCTGTTTTAGCCCATATGCGTAGTATGCTATAGTAACGGGAACTGCCTCCCTCTCGCTGTTTTGAGTGAGGTTTTTTTGTATATTGGGATAGATTTGGGATTATTCTCTAGCAAGTCATTAAGAGAATTCCTCGAACTTAATCGTAGTGTTTCTTTTAGTTGCCGGATTGTCAACACATTTTTTGCCAAAACTGCATCGTCATCTGGCTCGGGAAGAAACCGGAATGTCCTCTGGACCGTAATCCCGTGAAACAGCAGGGACGATGTTGTTTACGTCCGCCGAACCGGACAATTCGCACGTTGTTGGAAAAACTGCGTATTCGGTGCTCATATGCAGATGGAGGATGTAAGGATGTCTTGCCATTGAGCCAAGTCGACAAACATCAGCGGTACTGCAAGCACAAGAAGCATTCAAAGTCCGCTAAAGAAGGTAAAAGTCTAATTTTCTTAAACAGTGCGCTTTGCTCTATGAAGTCTGTCACTGGAAGATAATAGAGGCGCAAGGTGTACAGGGTTTTCACGGCTTAGCCAGGCTATATTTGTGTAAGCATTTTCTGGACTTTGTACACAGTTCACTAGTTCAGTAATACTTTGATATTATTTTTGGTAGAATCGATTTTTTATCGTTCATCGGAGCGTATAAAAGTTTAAGAACAAACATTATGAACCTTTGATCTACAGATTCGATCGTTTTGGCGGCTCGTACTGCATATGAACTAATTAATTGTCTTTTTTTTCTTTTTTTTTTATTGAATGGAAATTATGGAGTGCGTGTGCTGCAGGATATTTTGAAGTTTTTTTCGAGTCGAGAATTTTTGGTCATAGTAACTTGAGGAATGAAAAATTAATATACCAGTACACGGTAAATTCGCGGTTAAACATTTGAAGATGGATTATTGGAAATTTTACGCTTGTTGTGTGATTTTGATGTACAGAATAATCCTTTTGTTTTTAACGTTGTTCTGGATCTCCTACTAACTTGTTGACATAATATTATGTACGAATTATTTTATCCTGACACAATTATAAATCGTAATTTTGTTTCTAATAATTTTCAGTTTTTATCCCACAAGTTTCACCATCCCGCACTGGACAAAACTTCGAAGTCTGATTTTCCTGTTATACAGAAAGATATGAAAATAATTTTTAAAAACGTTTCACGTAAGATAAAAAATCTCAGGACTAACTAGCAAGAACTACGATGAACAGTTTTAATAAAAAGCAAGATAAAACAAAGAGAGTTGTGGCTTTTTAGTTGATAGTTTTTCAGCTAAAGTAAAGTGGAATTTTTATAAATTAAATGATAAACTAAACTCTAACTACTCTAAACTTTAACCAGCTTGTATGGCGTGGATATGCTTTTCTACCCATATGCATGCAAAATGCAAATATCGGATTTTGTGCCTGACCGCGTTTCATCTGATTTGTAGAACCGAGACGTGATTCATCTAGTGGATCGACCGGGTACTTTGAGGGTTTCCGGGGTGATCAGCCGCAGCGTGGCGGCGACGGGGAACAGGTGTCGGCCATCCTACTGAC
The DNA here is from genome assembly GCA_034698045.1 of Paramacrobiotus richtersi. NCBI lineage: Eukaryota > Metazoa > Tardigrada > Eutardigrada > Parachela > Macrobiotidae > Paramacrobiotus > Paramacrobiotus richtersi. The sequence goes on from JAQGAU010005680.1 coordinate 3,948, forward strand.
CGTGCTCTTCGTGGTCATCCTGGTGTTCACGGCATTCCGCCATCGATAGACTGTCCGGTGATTTTTACCCGTTTGGATCATTCTCTCATCAGTGTACATGGATTTTCATCTGGTAAACTTTTATTCTGTTGTGTTGTCGATAATTTGATTTTTTGTAATTTTAATTGGATTAATCTTTGTCTTTCTTAAGAATAACATTTGCTTTTAAATCGTGGACTGCTGTGGCGTTTTATGTTATCTCTGTTTACAAAAGAGCTGAATACTGTAAATCTCAGTGTATTTCTTTGGTGTTAATTAAAGAGACTGCTACTTTTCGTTCGTGAAAATGGTGGAAATTATGCGATGATTTTGATCGGTTTGTTGTGAGATTTATACTGTACCGTGTAGAGTACGTTTTTTATTTTACTGCAATTTTGCAAAAAATTGATACAAACGTTACTTATCATGAAACATCGTGTTTTCCTGGAGAACAAATGACATAAAGTTTTCGTTGTTCGTTTTAGTGCTGAAATACAGGTTACTGAATCTGTGCAAGTAAAATGCAAACGGAAGTGAATTTTAATAAAAATTTACTTAGTCGCTCGCTTTAGCACTGTTTATCCGAACGAATAGTCTAGCTTTTACAACAGGTTTGCAGCTCAATAGGATTCCAAATTCCTTTCACATCGCCACTGTTCTACGATATTATTACATCTCAAAAGACGAATCAGATGACATTGTTCGTTCACAATATTGTCGGTAACACGTCTTGCGTTATACGATCATTAATCGTGGTTTAACCTGTTAATAAAAGGAATGCAATGATCATTTGTATTTTTCAATAAACCTGTCATAAAAATTAATATTTCCGAGAGTTTATTTATTTGCTCTTGGCCAGCATTTCGGAATGTTCTTTGGCTTTCCGGCGTAACTCTTCCACGCTGTTGCTCTTTTGATCGAAACTGGATGCGGTCATGGGGAAGGAGCGGTTGGGGAACAGCGGGGCTAGGGCGTCGAAGGGGGACCGCAGCAGTGCCGGGTAGAGTGAGGCGGCCGAGTTGAGGTGGGGCGGGGCGAGCCCGCGGGATAAGTACTGATGGAGGAAGTCCGGTGCTATAAAATCACGAATTGCTTGATAACTGGAAACTGCGTAATGAAAAAGTATTAATAATTGTATTAAAATATAAGTAAACCAGGTAGAAATGAATGAGTGATATTTGTTAGTAAATATTATGCTAATAAATAACATTTTGCAGTGCAAAGTAATTCGATGATAATCTGACTCTCCTATTTTTCAACACACGATCCACACGCTCGGTACATTATTAACTACATGGTGCACGTAGAAACGAACTAGATGTACAGTACGTACGCGTAGGAAAAAAATATTACGTAAAAAATCATTTGTTCAAAAATTTGTGCTGCCAGCCGGTAGATACTGTACACCGTTGATAAAATAATACTTATAATTTACGAAATCCAGTATAAAGGATCCAGATATCCGGGCTAAGCATAAACTCAAATATCTGTAGTAAACGATTATTAAATAGTCAATTGTGAAATAGATCTATTAACGAAAATATGGGCAGGTTGTAAATTTCACAATATGGAAAGGTTGGGGAAAGGCAGAATTTCACGGAAGTGTCCCAGAGCTGAGACTGGTTCAAAAACTCGTTATATGTTTTGGTGATTTTTAATTACTGGTATACAGTGCAAACAAATTGTTTCGAAACGCGATTTTAGAAGGCGGCATTTCTTTTTGAACGTTTCCCCATACTGCGCAAGGAATAAATATGAAAGGGAGAAAATAAAAAGGTATTTGTACAGCAGATCATTTTAAGCCAACCAACATTTTTTCAATAAATACCCGGGCTATATGCGCGCTCAAGCGTTAGATGTTGAAAAGCCATCGTACTACGACGCAGTCACGATTATACCATTACATTAATTAGGTGACTGTGCGGCTGTTAATATGCACATGACTTAATAACCCGTGTATGTAGTCCAGAAAAATTTATGTTAAATTCAAATCTGGTGTATTGTATTCAAATTACATAAAAATCTTATGCGGACTATACTGACCTGCTGTATACACTACAGGCAGTAACGGAACTCGTCGACTACACAGTTTACGTGAAATGTATTTAGAGCAGTCTTAAAAAGATTAGATTCTCTCTGTCGTGACCACGTTTTTATACGTTTCAGTTATCATAATTTGCAGCATTAATTCTCGCTGTAATTTTAAGTGTACGATAGACGCACGGAGCTTGCCTCGCGCTAGCATAGATCCAGCCGCCGCCGCTGCCGCTGCTGCACCACCGGGAGTCGACAGGAAGAATGGCCGGGCGAATTGATTGATTAGGCCGCTTGATGTGGGCGGAGTGGCTGTTAGTATACCATTGCTGCCTGGCAGTGCCGTGTACTTGCCGGTTGGCGGGGCAGTTGCAGCGGGCATTGGACTGCAGCTGGAACGGGAACTGGAACGGCGTTTGGCATTTACTGTTGGCACTTTAATGCTGGACCCCTTCACAACCGCCACGGGACCGGAATGTTTTTCTCTATAAATGGTGCAAAACGATTGCTTTATATGCATTCTAAAAAAACACACATCTCGTAACAAATTGCGAAGTATATTCGATGCAAACTGTTTCGATTAAACTCACGAAAGACTTTGAAAAGCAGTCAAATCTACGTTAATGAGCCATTTCACTACGTTTTTGCACGAAACACACTACCGATCGAGCAGTATTTACAGTCAGTTTGGTCTTCCGCTTCATACACTGCCGCGATTCATTATGGATTCAATTACATACCACTTTTTACAGAAAGCTGTCTAGATTACTGGCTTGTTGAACGAAAACTATTTCGTTTGGAGAAAACGCCTGTTCACCGGAGGTGTGCAGTTTATCCTACAGCTAGTACTGGTAGTACAGTATGTAAAGCAGATCGGCTAGAACGGGTGGGAGAGCAAATTTCGCTAGCTGTTTCGATAACGATAAAATGCATCGACAGTATCAAAATTAACTTGCTCGATCTACATCTAGGCGCATACAAATACAGCCAGTTACGAACTGCACCCTCCGTCTTCAGAAATTTTGAAACCGTGGTGTAAGTATGTGCACACCAACATTATTGAACAAAGTATTTAATTATTTTATTTCATTTGCGATTTTGCAGTGCATAGAAATAATATCCGCTGAAACGCAAAAGCACGCAAAACATATATGTGCACCTCACCTTCCACCTTAATGCATTAAACTAGTATAGGCAAAAAATGAAGTTTAATAAAAGTGAAACACAACCAAATAAAATTGTTAGGATTAAATAAATGAAACACGACGCAACTGTGGTCATTTGTGATGCACGAAGCGTAGCGTAGCGTCTCGTAAGCGTTAATCGACTTAGCCGTTCGCCTAATGAACCCGCTATTCACCAGTCATTGGCTGTGGCACAATTGTGTGCCGCTTAATCAAGACGACACGGGCTATCCGATTAATGACGCTGGCGTCGACATTAACTAAGAGTTAAGCCAATCTTCCCGCTCCGGCCGCTGCCTTCCATCCCGCTTTTGATCCAAAGAGGGTAAATTAAAAAATTGCCCTAATGGAGTAATTAAACATTAATATCCATTGAAACGCGACGCGCGCGGCCTCTCTTTCGTCGTCAGGGCGAGTGTATAAGCTGTAAGCGCAACGACGGACTAATCTGTTTACTTTGCACCGGAATCCCCAAATCCTCTTGGGTCTAACTGGATCAACATCAATAGAGCCCTTACGTGGGCTTGTTATGGGGGATCTGATTACGATATAGCCGCTGCTTTTTCACAAATTACTGTTACTTGCAGAAATCTCTTTTTTTTGCCTTTTTGTTCTTTTAACAATCATATGCTTTTCCTATCGGGAAACAAGCGAATGTGGATGTACATCGAAATTTAGAGGGACAGATATCAGTTTTTTCAAAAGCTTCGAGTTATGGTCGAAATAGCGCTTAAAGATGTCTAAACGCATAAGTATGGTGTATCGCAGTGTAAGGGCATCTAACGTGGAAGTAACATACAGGAACAGATGCTAGGGCAAATTCTGCGTTTGCTTTATGAGTACTTCAGTACGGTTCTAAAACAACAATGTATGGATGAAATACTTTTTTCCTAAATAAAGATACATTTTTTCCGGTAATGACCTGCTTTGATACGGCAGGAAACGCAATCATACGTATATAATCCGAGCACTCACAAGTCAGTGATCATATACCGCTGTATCTCTTACAGCGTAAAAAGCTTTACTCTACAAACTTTCCATTTTTGCAGACCTGTCAGTTTCGGGTCAGTACAACGAAGATGATATTTTTCAATTTTGTTACACCCGCATTGTGGGGAATTTTGGCGAAAAACTTACATTTTTGGCTTTTCCTCGAGATGTGGTAATTTCTCCAGTGCATCCTTCTTGATTTCCATGCTTATCTTGTTTTTAATATCTTCCGGTTTCTTACGTTCAAGGGAAGACGCAATCGACGACGTCTCGGACATTTCATCACCGGAAAGGTCAACATGGTCACCGTCGTCGCTGCGGTGGGACATGGCGGATTGGCTCCGTTGGCCTTCGTTATCATTGTCGCCGTGATTCTTCTTCTTATCAGTGATTTTTTCATGTTTGCGCCATTTAGCGCGTCGATTTTGAAACCACACCTTAAAACGTAAAATATAGAATATAAAATATTCTTCGATGCACAGATCTGGAAAGCTATTACATTTACGAAAAAATGTAATTTTATGATTATTAACCATAAAAATAATCTTAAGTAAAATGCAAAAATTAATAATAGAATATTCTTTGACTCACAGATCTAGAAATTCATTAAATTTTACATTCAAATGTAACTTTATGATTACTAATTAAAACAAAAAGATCAAAAACGCGCAGTGACGTGGTGATGTTAAAATCGTAATTGTAACGTACCTGTACTCGTGCTTCGGTTAGATTGATTTTCATAGCCAGATCTTCCCGCGTGAAGACATCCGGATAGTGTGTGACACCAAACGCTGACTCGAGTTCTTCCAGCTGTTGTACGGTGAAGGTGGTCCGGTTGCGGCGTTGCTTGCGGCGTGGATAAGCATCGTCATGCAGATCCGGATGTGGATATGATATGGATGGATCTGTAATATGTTTACCCATATATTAATCCATACCACTGCCGGCGTTGCAGTGGGTTTTCTGGAGGTTAAAGAACAACAGCAGAAAATATGATACCACCGTAAATATATGTTTTTGCACGATATGTAAATTGTTATGATCGTTATTCGGGATTTCTCGCATCCTTGAAACCGCGTAATAACATATTGTGGCTAAACGGAACCACGAAGCGCTAAAAGACATATGCTTTCGTGGCGCGGCGTAGAACGTGGGCAATTATGATTTCTAAGTCCATTAATTACATTTACTTGACCTACCGTGTACCTTAGTAGTACATATTCATATAAAGAGTAAAAGCTACATTTATTTTTAGTAAGGCCAGAAAACAAATAATTTACAAATTACAACAAACAGCAACCTAGGCCATAAAAGTACAAATGCTAAATTAAGACAGCAGCTCTAGCAAATAAAAACACATTCGCGGGTGCGAGAGCTTCTGCTGTATTTGCACCGGTGGGCCAGTTAGCGTTTAGAAAACAAATGACTACCAAAACCATAAAACGCATGAAAAATCTGTTTCTCAAAATATTGAACAAAATATTGAACATTTAAACACCCACTGCATAGGAGCAACAAAATACATACGCGCGCTTCCTGGCAGTTTAATAGGCAATACAATAAAAAAGCGATAAGAATGCGAAGTGTGCGTATTCGCTCAACCTAGCAAATATTCAAGCCAGTTCGAATTAATGATAATCTATACCGACCGTATGCTGTTCCAGTTACGACGGCCAGAAATTACATCATAATGATAAAGCAAATTTTGCTAATTTCAGGAAATCCCTGTTACGGAAAACACTCACATGGATGATGCGGCAAGCACGGATACTCCAGCGTCGGCAGTCGGAGTTGTTGTGACAACAACGGTGGACAGTGAAAGCAGAACATATTCATTCTTTATGACCTTTTATC
>JAQGAU010005681.1:0-10026 GCA_034698045.1 Paramacrobiotus richtersi
TGGCTACCATACGCAAATCTCTGTCGGTTATGCAACGGTTCCGGGTTTTTTGGCCTATGGCTTGCCCTATTTTCGGCTGCATGTCATCTATTAGTCTTTGCTTGTCTGTGACGATGACATTGTCGCCGATGGACAGCTTGATTTTCTCGGGAGAGATCTTTGGCTTCTTGCACATTGGCTCTCCTGTCGCAGATCCATCTTTTGAATTCTGGAAGCAGAAAAACAGTTCAAGGTACGGAAGTTTTCTTGGTACGAATCAATCAACATTTACCTTTGTTCCATCCATGGCAGGATATCCCTTTGGGTACAGTAATCAGATTGGTTCGCTCTATAATTTACATCTGAAAAGTGAATAACTGCCAGAAATATTGCGGTTTGTGCGCGAGCAAATCCACGCATCAAACTGCTGCTAGAACACGTTCTGACAGATCAGAGCACGCTTGTATACTACTCTGCACAAATAAAACCGAAATGGGGTGGGCTTATCGACGGTACGGCAAACCGTACCGTAACTGTCGTGGCCCGTTGACCGTATCTCGAATTTTTGTGGCAATCAAGTTCCAAATTGTCATTTTGCTACTAAGCAGGAATTTGTTTCAGGTAGTCGCTGCTGATTCAAACACTTTAATCATCAAAGCCGCATTACAGTTTAGTATTACCGTATATCAGAGCGGATTCATATGTTGGGCTTCGAAAATGAGCTTTGATTCGCATTCAAGTGCTGCGATCAAGTATCGTACGCATCGGGAACGCGTGCGTTTCACGTTGGACTGGACTATTGAGAATTTCAGAACGCTTCGGGATCAAACGGAATTCATGTACGGCGCTGGCATTACCATGGCCGAATTGGGAATGAAGGATGACTATGAAGGACGCTGGTGTATTCGCGTTAAGCCATGTTTGAAGCGGATCGACAACCATATCGAAAAGTTTCTGTCGCTGTTTCTGAGACTTTCGGACACGGATGCAGAGTCGACAGACTACTCCGATGCACGAACGATTCCTGTGGAATTCAGTACACGGTATGAGTGATAAGTCAAGGCCAAAGGCTGGGATGTTTGTAGCTGTTTTGGTGGGTTTCAGATATTGAACGTTTGTATCAGCTCGCGCACTGAGTTATGTGGGTCCGGTACAGAAATGGTTATCGACCGGAGCGGAGCGAAGATCTTCTATACTCAGCTCTAAATTCACTGCTTTCCTTTCTCGGTGATAACTTCCTTCGAAATGGTCCCATATGCTTGAAATTTAACCAATATGTCCCTTATTATGAGTTGTGGAGCCTAATGGTTTTAACCATACTCTAACAAAAAATGAAAAAGTTATTAGAATTAGAACCCCTCGGACTGAGTCTAAATTCGCCACTGGTTTTTTTGCGCTCGTTAACACAATAAAATTTGGCTAGAAAGGCACCGTTAGAAAGAGCAAACAATCGATTTAACAATGTAGCACGTTTTGACACGGAACCAGCCAGTTAATTCGGTTTGCATATACCACACCAATATGTGAAATGTTTGGGTCATTATAAGTTTTTTCGACGATTGACGGACTCTGTCCATCTCCGGTCATAGCGCGACAAATATTCTGCTCTTTCTAACGAAATCTTTGTAGTCTAGTTTATTGCCGTATGAACCGGGTTTTATATCGTGCGAATAGCAGAAATAATGCTATTTTTTGTCGACAGTGTAACTACCGGCAACGCGAATCTGGAGATCTGGAGCCATAAAGATCGTGAAATCACCATCTTCTCATCAGCTGCCTGTAACTGGGGTTGGGGTGACGCAGTGAGCCACGACATCCTGTTCGGTTCGCATAAGAAGCCCGGACTATTGGAAGACGACTACATTACGGTATCATTGGATGTTGTGGTCTACAAGCCGCCTCAGAGCCGCCGGATCCCCCAGTCTGTCGCCCTGAGCAGTGCAGCGCAAGGAAACGATTACCAGGACCTGGCTACGCGTCAGCTGCAATGGTTCACGACGCAGCAGCAACGCCAGTCTCCCGATCTGGATTTCACACTGCAGTCCAGCGATGGACAAGAGTTCCGCACTTCACGGTGGATTCTCATGGCGCATTCACCGGTGTTCGCGGCCATGCTGAAGGCGGGCTCGATGGAGCAGAAGAAATCGCACTGTACAATGGCCGATATCGATGGCGAAACGACGGAGATCATGCTGAATTACCTGTACGGCTGTAGCATGGAAAGATCGATCATAGCAACGTGGAGAAAGTGTTGATAATGGCCGACAGGTATGCACTGATCAACCTGCTGCACGCCTGCGAAGACCAGCTGGCGAATAATGTGACGGTTGACAAGGCCGTGCATTTGTTGATTGTGGCCAGCCAGCGCGGACTGGACAAGTTAAAGGCAGCCGCCCTGGATGTCATCCCTAAAAATATGGCAACGGTCCTGAAGAAAGCGACACCGGAGGATACCGCGCAGTTGCGCGCGGACCCGGATCTAGTGCAGACGATCATGGAGCACTGCTCCAAGAAAATGCGCCATGTCGATGAATCTTGAGCAAACGTAGGGTTGGATGGCGCGCAGTCGTGAGTCGTATGGGGGTGTTTGTATTTTCGAACGCTGCGCGCCCCATACAGGTACAGTATATCAATGGCAGTGGTGTTTGCAGAGTAACTCGTGTTTCAGTCGACTGGGGGCTATGATGGTTTTTGAGGTATTTTTTGGTTTACTTTCTCAGTCCTAGTTGCTTATGATTTTCTTAAGATGTGATTATATGCGCTCTATGGTGTCGGAAACAACAAACTGCAGACCACACGAACGCTAACATCACCGGCACTATGTTAGAAGTCATTAACACGTCCAAATAAACGTCTACCGGATACGTAACGATATGAAGCAACACAAGCAATACGAATTTGCAGCAACAATAAACAGTGACAATTCACAAATCTCATTCAGCTGGAAGCCGAACCATTCGATTCGTTAATGAATCTGAAATCTGTGCGCAGACCTGAAACATATAGATGTATCGCGCATAGCTTCGTTCCAGCATCGTCCTGCAGAATAAGTAGATTGCCCGGATTTTCTGGAATATATATGTGGGACCATTGTTCCCGTGTATATTTACCGAAAAATCCGGGGCATGTTGTTTCGAGAGCAACGAGACGTGTGATAAGCACCAGTAAAGTCTTGAGGTCTTGAGGACACATATACGCTTTACAGTACATCCAGTAAGGTAGCTACGATCGATTCCCGTGATTGCGGGACTTTTTTCCGGAATGTATGTGTGCCAGTTCCTACCGGTTTTGTAAAGTGACGCGGCGCAACCATCCACCTTGAATGGAGTTATTGATCAATCCGTACATTTCATGTCCATGCTTTAATATTGTAGCCCTGGCACGGGTTTTATTGTACTGCAAACATTCACCTGTGATCTATGCTGTACGCGTCACAGACTCACAGGTGTACTGGTTGCCAGTTACTTAGTTGTCACTTGTCAGTACTTACGGTACGCTCGATGTCGGCACTGCGGCTTATATGTGGCGGATGCCCGCCTCGATCGAGGAAGGAAACCGCCGAATGAGAGCCGAATGAGGGCTGGAAGCGTATCGATCTGGAGAATCTGAAGGCTGCAGTTCTATTTTGTCCGCTGTGGCCCACACACGTCCATATTTTCGCATTAGCCGGCACGACTAAAAGTTCCTTATAAGCCATTTTGCGCAACCCGAAATTTTTCTCGCGAAGGTCTCGCCGCTACACACTTCTGCTTTAGCTTGTCCATACTGGTTTTCCGTATCCTATCGGTATGGCAGTTATTTGAGCGCGATTTTTGCCTGATCTACCTATGCAGATCAGCTAAAAGTAGCCTTCAGATCTAGATGAAATGCCAGGCTTTTTTTCTCAGAAATATATATGACATAACGAAGCCGGCGATTAGCCACTGGGAAAGTCCCGAGGACGATATACTGTACATCCACTTAAACCGAAGGGTTGCGTCATCTATGGGTTCGTCTGATGTTGGTGCATCTGCAGGTGTTTATGGAAGAGCCGAAGTACTGCGAAATTGTCAAATGGAGGCCTTTTAGCGCGAGTAATAAGCGAAATGCAACTTTCCAAATTACAGGCACGCTGGCTTTAAACTGTGCAAAGTGCGATCGATTCCCATGATGGCAAGACTTGTTTTCGTCAGACGGCTCCTACCGCATCTTTAAAGTGATGCGGCGCGGCTGGATTCAGCCATCCCCCTTTAACTACATCCTATATCTGTACTTGGTGATGCTATACTCACAATTGTCAGCTACTGGGTGGTTGTGTCTACGGTACCGGTATCGATTTTACTTGTTACATCTACGTACACGTACCTACTATAATTTACATACACACGCGAGGGGAAGGAGACTGTAAAAAAGGAATATGCACGAATTATACCTACGGTATAAGTACAACATCATGTGAGTTTGTACGGCTCTAGTTGAATGTCATGATCAGGCCCTTCTTCAGAAGACTGTTTCGCCCTGATAGGTTAATATTCTGGTAGCAACACTGCGTGCTGACAAAGCGCGTTACCGGCAGCCAGTGCTTGGGAGCTCGAGGCCTCGGGTTCAATCCCGGACTGGCGGCTTTAAATGCTTTGCGCAAATAAAGTGTTCAACTGAACGAGTACGTTGTCCACTTACTAATAGCGCCTGCACATCGGCCTCACCATAAGACCTCCGCACTTACAATTGTTAATATTTTGTAAAAAGTACTGTATACTTTTGATAAAACAAACCAGACCCTCGGTTGCCGTTATTACGAACGACAACAGTACGGCATAGGTTTACGAAAAATGTACGTGTGACAACTCATCTTCAGGTTTTAACGTTAACGTCGACCACAATGTAGCGTAAATTGAAACAGTCAGCTAAGAAAGGTGTAGCTAAAACCCAATCTTTGCCTAGCATTTAGGATTGATACTCTGTATTTTCTACAAGAATTCTTATAAGAGTCTTTCGAGCAGTCGTACAAGGCGCTTGTAAAAGAACCACACCATAGGCAGGAAGGCGGTCGCACAAAAGCTTTCCAACAGTTTATACCACCGCAATAAAGCTTCAGCGATTAATGACAAAGACACCGCTTCCTCCCAACAAGGCTCCCATCCGTTTGACACGCTAGTGACGCTACAACGACAATTACTGTACAGTAAACTTGATGAATCAAATAACTAAGCGCAAGTGCTACCTTTCAACTGGTGACTTCAAAAGAGCACCGAAAAGGTCCTTGGATACTCTAGCTACGATAAGAAAGTTTTGGTGGGCTATACACATTACTGGCCACTTTGCAAAGGTTTTGGTTGACTGATGACCAGAATCACTCCCCCTCACTATTTTGTAACTGCATGACTTTAGATTAGCACTGATTTATAAAGGAAAAGTTAATGGTTCGACGTATTAAATTATCACCAGTAAATGTTGTTGTATTTGCTTTTGTGTCACATAATGTGATATATGCATTTAGTATCGTTTATTGCAGCTAACCAGTAACTCAACACGAAGCAAGTGAATGCATACTACATCTGACCGGCAGTCAACGCTGTACCGTAACTAAGCAATACGTCTTCAACGGTCACCGGGAATCTTCCCGTGACCTTTGATATATGCCACACATAAATACCTGTATTATTGAACAAGTACGTTATTTTTTGATTAATATTTTATTGCATGACTTAACAAATAAATTCAACAACAAGTGATCAAATCAGAAATCCAGATCAGATGAAAAACTTGTCCTAGTTGGCACGTTATTATTCGTACTGCTAACAATTGTTCATGACAAAACTTATTACATCAGTATACATCTACAGCGGCGGGCCTGATTCTATCTGTACATAACGAACACAGCTAACACAAGTCTACCACAACCTCAGTTAATACAAGTCGTTAGTGTTGGTTGTAGAACTAGAGCGTACTTGGCTTTTGTCCCATCAGATAACTGAGGAATTTAACTACAAAGTTAGTTAGATATGCAATAAAAATGCTACTGCATTCTGTCACAGAAATTATTCTGAACCAAAGACTGGGTTTCTTCCTCATCAGATTACGCGCTGTAACAGATGATTACGCAAACCGAACATAGCTTGTCCTAACAAACCACTCATCGCTGTCGGGATGCACTCGGATCCAGCATTGCACCGGGGTCGTGTGCAAGGCAACAGAACGTGAGACGGTAACATACATAGTTAATTCGCAGAATGTTTGTTCCTCTTCTGTCATCGAACGAGCGGAGGAGAAGCCTACAGCTTTTACGCCGTAAGGTAAAAACCGAACACCACAGACTTCGTGTAAATAATGCTGCGGAGGCATGCATGTATAACGTCCACCGTATTTCCAGATAAAATGCGATTCCGTGCCATAGCACTTGATCGCTCCCCGCCACGTAAAGGAAAACTTCCAGAAACTGGTGGTAACGTTCTCCATGACGCCCAAAAACACATCTTCAGCCTGAACCTTTGGCCTCAGTTAAAATTTTTTAATTTTGCGGTATGTGTTCACTCCATTTTCTAGGCACGGTTGGAAACTTCAAACACCAGACGAATCCACCAGTATCACTTGTTACATTGTGAATAAAAAGAAGACTGGCCTTCTCAGTCTGGGCAGTACTGTAAAAAAAGGTTTCGGGCGTACAGGCGATGTCGTGTTCATGAAAATCACGGTATCCTGGTGGCGCCAAACCAGCTGCCGCAGAATGTTGCTTCGGTTGCGTTCGTCAGGAATGCAAGAAAAACTGGCCGTTGTTCCAAGAGCGGTTGGAACAATAATCCCATCGGAATATGCCTTTGTGTAGGTCGAGCTGATGCGTGGCAGTACAATCATGCTGTTTTTCATCTCGTTTTTCGCCTGTTCGACTGCAGTTTTGATCCGTTCGTCTGAAAATTAAAGGTTCACATGGGAAGTAGTTTCGTGGAATACCGTTAGTATGGGCCGGATGTCGTCTGTTGACACATACGTTGGCTACACGTTAGCAGGAGCCACGGCTGAAATAGATTTCACCGAGTAAATGCGGATGTACCACTCGATTATTGATTGTTATAATTTTGCTCCTTTAGGCTTGAAGTCCTTCGGTACTTGGTGTAATGCGGCTGTAAGCTTACTTAACGACAAAAAAAATTGTAAAAAAAAATTGTTTACAGTGCTTACAAAAAACTGGGACACATGTGTCATTTGAATTGCAAACTGTTATTCGAAGTTTTGCGCTGTCGCATGTATTACCGGTATGTATGGGTCACACTTGTAACGTCGCAATTTTTTCACGGAGGAGTAGGTTAGTAAAGCAGGTTACGCCGCTTTGGACAGATACGTTATCGGAGCAACAGTAATTTGTCCATGTTGGTTTTACTCGATAATTTACCGAATGGTGTTTGTCGTCAAACTGGACAGGTAATCGCGATTTCCGCCTGCAGCAACATACGAAAAGTAGTAGACAAATCACCTTCATGCACCTTTCTATGACTGCTAAATTTGGCGTCCTAACATTTTGTGACTGCGTCATTTTGCACATGACAGTGATATGATTTGTTGCGTACAGTATGTTCTCACTTCTAGAAAAAAACACTTTAGCTAGCACAATAACTGCTGCTGATTTCTCGATGCAGTCGGAATCTATCGTGGAAAGTTCGTTAGAGAACGTACACGAATCTTCAAAGTGACTACTTATCGCCGATGTGTTTGCATTGTGCATATGCAGACGAAGCGCGACAATATCGTATTTGCCGATTTTCCAAATTCATCAGTCCCAGATGTCAGTTGCTATGACAAGCGCAACAGACACCTGGAACTGATGAATTAGCCAAACAACCATCGAAAAAATATCGAATGGCCGCCCGACTGCCGATTTGTCTTTTTGCCAGTTCGAGTGTCTAGTTCGGAAGTTTGCACCCAGTATCTGTTAAACCAAACGCACCTCAATAAAATTTGAAGTAATTTGTCTTGGCCATTGCCCCTTCAGTTCTTGCGTGAACGTAAGTGCAACTACATACCGCACTGGAAATGCATTCTTTCACGGACATACTAGTGAAACTAAAAATGCGCATGGCATGCGTCGCCCGCGGGTCCACATTGACCACATCCCAGCCACCCATTTTCCATAGCAAGAGAAGCTCTTCTATACAAACGAAATGATCACTTAGTCAAAAGGTCACCAAAGCTTGTAGATCCAGGGAACCATGACAGAATGAACCGGATGCTGAAATCCAAGGTAAACGTATTGTAGACCGACTAAATTCATTCATAAAACTAGTCAAACTGACACAGCCATAACAGCACGGGTTTCCGCATTTATGACGATATTTTCCTTCGTTTCCTGGGATCGAACCAGTACACGCCATAACTGCATTATTCATTTTGGCGCCAGCTTCGTTGTACCGTATTCCCAATAAATTAAGGTACATAGTACACCCCATAACTACGAATATGTCTTAAAGAGCACGATTAAGCGGAACCATTCCAACAGAACCGCCTTCCGAAAAATGGTTTGCAATTCTATACAGATGCCAGTTCGTTGTCAGTATACATAGTAGTTGCGCGACGCCCGCTTCCGGGTCCGCGTCCCGCACGTAGTGGTTGCCCGCTTCCAGCTCCACTTGCTCCTCCAACGGGCTTCGTCTTCTGCAAGTCCGCTTCGCGGGCACGCGTCCACGAAGCGGAATTGCAAAAGAAGCAGGACACGAGTGCTCCCACTGTACCGCACATTTCCAACACACAGACAGAAAGCCGCTCACTTTCATTTTAATTACTATTGCATCATATACATAGACCGTAAATATCGTTTCCTTTCTGGAGGATCTGGAGGCTTCAGCTTCACGTTTTTTACTTTTGGCCAAACGCATTTATATTTTTGCATTTGCCGGCATGCACGGCTAGTTCCATTGGAGCCCTCCATGGAGATTTCCTTTCCCGGTTTGGTTCGACTCAGTTCGGTTCGAGAAGGAGTTTGATATAGCCGATATCGCCAGTATACTGAGCTACTTCTCGAGGCGGCTGATCGCCTCAAGGTAAGCGTCACTCTGTCTATACTGATCTTCCGTATATCCGGTCTGACAATTCTTCGAGCACGATCTTCACCTGATCGGCTTACGAAATCCGGCTTTCCATGAACTATTTAGGACAGAAATGAGACGTGCGATAAGCCACTGAACACGTGGCGTATATCCACAAATGTAACAGGAACTAAAAACCAATAGCAGATAAACCAGAGACAAACAACATAACCCCCGAGGGTTATGTCGTTTACGGGTTCATCTGATCTTGGTTCAACTGCAGTCTGAGATGTCCGCAGTATCGACATTGTGGAATTCATCAAAGGGAGACAATTGTGTGCGAGTAATGAGTGGAAATACAGGAGCAGCTGTCTCCAAATAACAAACATGCTGGCCTTCAACTGTTCAGGTGCGTGGTGCAGACACTGCTGTGAAATCTAACCACCCAGTAGTACCATAAAGCATAGACACGAAATGTACTCAAAGTGGCATGCCTTAATTAATGACACATTAGAGAGGCGGTATGAGTCGTCAGACATAACTTCCGGAATAAAACCTTCACGGAATCGAACGCACTAAGTCCTAGACTCCTACTACAATATACACATGCAACGGAAGTGCACTATAAAGTTCATACAGCCACGTCACAGTTAATCGATAAATCACTTGATCGACAAATCAAATAATCGACCGAAAGTGGATTTACCTGACCGCCACAGTGATAACAGCGCGGATTTCCGCGTTTCTTCCAACTATTGGTCCTGTGATCACAGAGGGGATGAACCAGTATACCTCCTTACATCACCACCCCCTTTTTCGTACCCGCCGGCTAGTCAGTATCAGCACTAAATACACACGCAGAGCTGTTAGCAGAGATACGCAACTGACACAAGCTCCGCAATTCTACGCATAATTCGAAGTATTTATGGGCTATCTTACTGTTTATTTACGAAGTGCATATTATATCATAATAATTACTAGGAAAGTGCACTCGCTGGTTGCGGGCACTGAATGACCGAAGCGAAGGAAGCACGTACTGTATTCACACAGG
>JAQGAU010005682.1:0-10026 GCA_034698045.1 Paramacrobiotus richtersi
GACAGAACTCAATAGTCGTGAAATATGTTCCAGTGGGGTCAGGATTGTAGCTGATGCCCGACGGCCCGCACAGCTCATCCGGACGCAGCGAAGAGAGGTCGAATTTGAGCAGCTCTCCAGCTGCTGTCAACTCTGCAAACATGTCCGTCTTAGTATCTTTGATATCGCTATTTTGTAGAACAGCTAACGGAGAATCACGGCTTACCGATGGAAAAGAGAAGGAAAACGGGAACGCCTAACCACCGCATTGTCAATCGCGCATGTGCAAACGTGACACAAACTGGAGACCGGCAGCGCACTGTATAAAATACATCAATGAAATTATCGTTCCTTTGGATCGGCGTGTTGATTTCGGCATGTGATATATCTGATCACTGTTAATGAACGTGGCTCGTTTATAATTGCCCCAAGCATGCAACATTTCCAGTTTGATTGTTGTTTGCAGTAATTTAATCAACAAATGCCCAACCCTTTCTTTCAGCGGTCGTGTTTGCCGGCATGTCAGCCGAAGATCTAAGATAACGAAGAACTTAGCGCCGAGTTCAGTAAAGTTTGTGGTGCAGCCGTTTAAGATCTGAAGCCGGTTTGCCGGCTGGTAGGCAAAGTGTGCGACCGCTAGTAATTATATAGTTTGATGAAACCCATATGTGTTTCATTGAACTACCAGCAACGCATTCGGCCAGATTTTTCACTAATGCTTTCAAATGTGAACGAACAAAGCAACGCAGACAGTAAGCAGTTAATCTATACCGGGAAAATCTTTCATGCAGAAGGCATGAAGCGGGAAGAACTACAAAAACATTTAACATAATTTTATTAGCTACTGAAGTCGACCGGCAGTGATGCGAGCGAGCGCACTGTCAACAAAAGTGATGCTGATGTTTCACTGCTAAACTACTGTTCAGTCATCTGTAGCAGGCAGGGAGGTCTCACACACTCAGTCACACCGGACAGCTACAAGGCTTGTCCGCTTCATTTACACTGCACGTCGGGTTCGCTGACCGGCAAGTAGCCGCTGATAAAGTCACCCATATGAAAGATTTCCCCAATGGACCGCGTCTTTACAAGACCAGGTTTCCCTTTGAGAAACTCCATTAACCAGGCGTTCTTTGCGTCGCACTTCAGTTGCTTGTAAACCAGCATCCTGTCCCTGGCCAGCCGATCTGTGTTCCAGTCCCCGAGGTCATTGCCAAGGGCTAACGTCTGCAGCGTAGGCAGGTCCATAAATGTACCTTTTTCGACGGACGCTGGCGGACCCTCACGGAACTCGATAGCGCGGATATTCTTCAGCCCGCTGAAATCTGCTTTGTGAATCCGTAGTCCGGGGCATGTCATGAAGCGGAGATCGAGCAAGTTGTCCAGACCGATGGCGGGGAACCGGGAGGTCAGGTCGGGTTGCGAGATTTCGGCGATGTAGAACTGGACAATCTGCTTGCTGACCGGTGCCAGAATGGACGCGTCGATCAGGGAGGCGTACATTTGCTTCCAGATAAACAAATCGACCGGCCGGTTTGGGCTAGCGCTCCGAATCTGCTCGATCCTTTGCAGAAAAGCCTACAAATGAGAAGATATATTACGCAAGTCGTCATATAGTATAGATATATGACGTATAGATATATATCTATATATACATATAGATATATGACGCAAAGCCACTGTCTTGAAGCTTAGCTGGCCAGGTCTTGAAATTTCGGCTCATTATAATTCTTTCTTCAAAGAAAATGCTTAAGATGTCCCTGTAACAATTTTCGTATAAGAAGATCGTCAATTAGTCCGTTCTGTGTCCGACAAAGATCTTCTCATTGGTGCTACGGAACTGTATTATTATCGGTTAAATAAATATTATTATTACTTTAATATTATCCAGAAAATTATTATTCGGGAAATTAGCGTAATTTTACCGGTTTGTCAGCATAGTGAAGTGTGACATAATTATGATAGGGACAGAGTCTACGTAATCCATCGCTGGAGGGAGTGGTTGTCAGACACAGCTCATTCGGGCGCAAGTCGAATTTGAACAATTCCCCGGTTGCTCTTTGGCCTGAAAATGTATCGGTATAAGTCGTCACGTTGATATTGTTAACCTGGAAAACATCTGATGTAAAGTTGCGGCTTACCGAAGCAAAAGAGCAGCACAACGGTACCACCTAACCACAGCATTGTTGATCGTGCTACCGTTTTCCGGCTTCCGAATGGACGATGTTTGCAGCCAACACTATACAACTTTGCACTAAGAGAACTGTATTAAGCTGTCGCCATGTAAGCCAATTTATATATGATTTTGTGCACCGTATTGGCTGATACTGGCTGTCATGACTAACGGTAAACGTGGCTGTTGTTATGATCGCCCCAGGCAGGAACAGTTTCCAGTTTGGTGTTCATTTTTGCTGAATTGTTTATGCCCAACCCTTGTGTTACGTGGCGCGTTGTCTGTTGTCTGCGAATGGTTTTTGAAAAGCAGGAACTGTGCAGTTACATGCGGTAAACGTGGTCAGCAGTGCAGCCAGCGGAAGCATGTTTGCAGGGGGTCAGGTGAAAAGTGAAGCCGTTAACATCCTTGCTGCAGTATGCTTACTAAACGCGAGAGCATCGTCTCGAAAGCGGCTATGATGTTATGTGAAATGCGGGTCTGCACAAGTGAAAAAAATGTTTTTAGAAAGAAGGGTAAGTCGAAACCGAAAGGAGTTGTTTCTACAGTGTACCAGCTTTGCAGTTCCAGGCGTCCTTCTTTGGTAATAGCCCAGAAACAATCTTGGCACAATGAAAATTTCAAAAATCAAATATAAGATTTGTCAGTTAGCGCAAGGGAGAGTGGCCAGTATCAAACTATCGTTGCCGCGCATATGGAATTTCCACGCGTAAACTCTGAACCAAAAACAAGTAGACTGTAGATCTGCTTTCTCCTGTCCTCAAGAACAACCTTTTACCGATTTTCTCCTACAAACCAAGTGCAGATTCGCACCACACACCATACGAATAAAAGCTCGACGATCCAGAATTGTTGGTGGTTTTTCTGCACGGCCGCCTCTTCAGCTGCATGTTGCCTTCAAGTACCACATTTACATAATTTATACTAGCAAACTAATAGGATAGTCAGTAAAGTGTGAAAAAAGTGCATATCACCTTGCTCTGTTTTCAACAGTCTACACAGAACCTAGATCGACTAAATGGAACGCAAAATTTACCACACCAACAAGTAAAGCGGATGTTTGGATAAATGGATAGGATAAGTGTTTTGATTGATATGGATTATGGATTAATGTTTTGACCGACCAAAGCCTTTGATTTAATCCAATATCTGTGAAAGAAATACTTATCTTAAACGTATAATAAATACAACGGAAAGTTTTTACCATTCGGAAAATAATTGTTGTTACTTTAATATTATTCAGGAACGCGGCAACGTATTTCCGGCAGAGTTGTTTCTGCTGCTCTTTAATCGTAAACAAAACAAACAGCGCGCGTTAACCGGTAGGGAATAAACTAAACCGTGAAAATCTAGCAATCCATAAGCGCGTGGTGCAACATCCAAGTACACTTGTATAAGAGCTGCTGATCCGGCTGTTCCATTGATCAGCATAATTATACTCAATAATTATGCGCTATGCGATGAAATCAGAACGTACACGATACACCCCGACGCTGGATTGCTTGTTGATTTCATGTACATTTTACTTTGGGTTCGTCCACATCCAGGAAGACGCTTGTTAATTCACCGACCTTAAAGACGTTCCCTATGGGCCGCTTCGTTAGCCTAGGTTTCCCTTTGAGAAACTGCCATAACCAGACATTCTTCGTAGCGCATTTCAATTGCTGATAGGCAGTCAGCCGGTCCTTGCCCAGCTGGTCTGTCTTCGAATCCCCGATGTCGTTACCAAGAGCTAGGGTCAGTAGAGTGGGCAGATTCATGAATGTACCTGGTTCGACGAACGCCGGCGGTGACGCAGAGAAAACGATGGCGCGGATACTCTTCAGTCCACTAAATCAGCCTTTTGGATCCGTAGTCCAGCGCAGTTCCAGAAACGGAGATCGAGTTAGTTATCCAAACCGATTGCCGGGAAACGGGACGTGATGTCGCCGTGGGAGATTTCATAGATGTGGAACTCAACAATCTGTTTGCCGAACGGTGCAAGGATGGAGGCGTCGAGCAGAGAGGCGTCGTTCTTGATAAACAAGTCCACCGCACGGTTCGCGCTTGAGCTTCGAATCTCCGCGACTCTTCTCACAAAAGTCTAAAAATTACGAAAACCTGCTTTTGTGCATAGATATATTTGGTGCAGTTATTTCACTGTGAAAGTGAACAAATAAAATGCATGCTTATTTTACTCACTTAGTATTATTCAGATAATTATTACTTGGGAGGGAGCGCCATTTACCGCATTCTCCGCATCGAAAAGTTTGATGTAAGTTTCAAGAGGGCAGACTTGAGCGGTCTTTCAACCGCTGGCGGGACGGGTTTCAGGCTAGGAGGACGACGACATACATAGCTCATTCTGCCTTGAAGGTGACAGATCGAATTTGAACAACTCTCTGACCTGAAAATGATCCGTATAAGTCTTCACTTTGTTATCGCTGATTTGTTAAATACAAGGGCGAGTCTGCCCAGTGGCACAGTGGCCCTTTGCCCAACGATTTTCCCGAAAACCCGTGCCGAAGCGAAGCGAAGGTCTTCTTTACTCAGCGCAACAGAAATTCGTGGTGTCCGTGTGTCTGTAGCCATTGTGCACAACCGCGCACTTATCGCGCAACCGCGCAGTGGTGCGCTATTGTTGCGCAGTGGTTGGCCCTATATAATAGGAAAAACTGTATTTCGTGGTGTCCGTGTGTCTGTCGCCGTTGTGCACAACCGCGCACTTATGGCGCAACCGCGCAGTGGTGCGCCATTGTTGCGCAGTGGTTGGCCCTATATACTCGGAAAAACTGTATTTCGTGGCGTCCGTGTGTCTGTTGCCATTGTGCACAACCGCGCACTAATCGCGCAACCGCGCAGTGGTGCGCCATTGTTGCGCAGTGGTTGGCCCTATATACTCGGAAGAACTGTATTTCGTGGTATGCGTGTGCCTGTTGCAATTGTCACAACCGCGCATTTATCGCGCAACCGCGCAGTGGTGCACCATTGTTGCGCAGTGGTTGGCTCTATATACTCGAAAAACTGTATTTCGTGGTGTCTGTGTGTCTGTCGCCATTGTGCACAATCGCGCACTTATCGCGCAACCGAGCAGTGGTGCGCAATTGTTGCGCAGTGGTTGGCTCTATATACTGGGAAAAACTGTATTTCGTGGCGTCCGTGTGTCTGTTGCCATTGTGCACAACCGCGCACTTATCGCGCAGTGGTGCGCCATTGTTGCGCAGTGGTTGGCCCTATGTACTCGGAAAAACTGTATTTCGTGGTGTCCGTGTATCTGTCGCCATCGTGCACAACCGCGCACCTATCGCGCAACCGCGCAGTAGTGCGTTCCAAATCGAAAGACTTTCGTCGGTCTGTTTGCGAGCGACAGTTCATCCTGTTCCATCAATAAACTGCCACCACATCGATCTTCGCTTCGGTCACCCAGTGCCCGCTACAGCAAGTGCACTTTCCTAGTAATGTGTAATGAAAGCGTCGCAGCCGCTTTCATTAATCACAGCTATCTTCCTTTGACCAGAGTTTTCTCCCGTTAGCACGATTAACAGAGGTCAACCGAAGTGAACTATTGTTTGCGGAAGGTCACCGGGGTCAATGTTAGCTGTGGCTGATAGAAGTTAAACGGTGGTTAACGGGCACACATTTTGTACTGGATTTTATAGGGAGTGCCACTAGGCACTCATTGCAAATTTCCAGCCCAGGTAATGCCGTTCGGCACAAATTTGATCAGTTATGGTTTTGTCAAAAGTTCGTAGTTTTAACGTCAAATTCAGCGTAATGGGAACAATTTATGTAGAAAACCATTGTTTTTGTTACTTTCTAGACAAAAAGAGCTATTTTACTAACGTTTAATACCGAATAAAAATTTGTGCCCAACGGCCAACGGCACATTTTTTTTAGTGACGTGCCGCTGGGCACAAAACTGATCTTCAACGTGCCGCTGGGCAGAGTTTTCTCCCGACTGGTGCCATTGGGCAGAAAGTGTGCCCAACAGCTTTTTTAGGCTAGACTCGCCATTGGTTAAATAACTGCTCTAAAGTCGCGACTTACCGAAGCAAAAGAGGAGCAAAACAGGACCGCCTAACCACCGCATTTTGTTGATCATACATCTGTTTCCCCACTTCGAGGTGGGCGATGTTCTCTACGAACACTACTCAAGAGTAACTGACTGAGCTGCTGGAAACTGTCGCCACATATTAAGTTTGTATACGTGCACCGTTATGGCGATTCCTGGCTCTTGTGAGTAACGGTAGTCGTGGCTCTTGTTATAACCGCCCCAAGCAGGGCTAGTTTCCAGTTCGATCTGTGTTTTTGCTGAATTTAATGTGCGCAACCCTTGTGTTATGTATCGCGTTATTTGCTGTCTGAGAATTTTCACCTGTAAAGCATCTACAACTGGCTCCCACATTGTTAAACGTGGTGCAGCTGTGCAACTAACGGAAGCCGGGTAAGAACTATGGCCGCTGACATCATGGACGCCGTGTGCATGGTTAATCAGCTTTTACATGCTCAACATGTTCGCCACGTACATACTCAACATGTTGCAGTTATGACTGGTTTTAAGTTATACGATCAGAAAACACGCGAACTTAACGCGGAATGTTTATGGGGATTGTGCAAATTAAAAGGTGAATATGCTAACAAGAACACGCCTCATGAAAGTGGCCGAAATCCTCCAAATACGAACGGACAAACGGAAAACAAAGCAAGAGGGAACGGTTGTTAGTGGACGGGGTTAAGAGGGGTGGTGTAACGGTGACGGAGTTCTTCGTCAAAGGACAATCAACGATGATGATAATTCTACGCTAAATTCCCAGAGATTTCATAACTGGGGGATAGGTTCACTGAAGCTACATGAATGGCGCCGGCCATCAGAAAGGAATGATAACTGATTCGTTCAGTGCTGGTCCGGCCAAAATACCGAAGAGATATTTTATATTGATATTTTATCACGCCAATTAGACGAACAAGCGCTTTCTAGGGCGGATTATTGAAATGAGTAATCATCGCAAGGATCGATTTAGACGGGTACATCCTCTGATCGGATAATATTCTTACCGCAGCACAGCGACGTACTTCTATACTAATTATGAAAGTCTTTTCTGTTTACTATCAACGACATACCGCAACCAACAGAGTGGTAAACAGCGAACTAAAACAAAAAATGCACGACAGCCATACATTTTATTGCACAATAACACTTGGTTCAAGTTGGGCGTACAGCTCCAGAGTTCCCAACTTGGCCTGAACCAAGAATTCCTTGATTTTTCGATCGACCAAAATTAACTACGGCGGGCGGGAAATGGAAGACGTTTTGCATATGAGTTAATATTACTGCCAGTTTGGCTATCGGCGTTCGCATCGCGGTATGAAAACACTCCTTCAGAATGGGCGAAGCGGAAGTTGAGGCTTTCTTATCTACGAACGATGATATGAGCGAAAAGCAGATTCTCCTGTTCTATGCGTAGAGTCGGAGTCTACGTCAACGCGTTGACGGATGGTTAATGAAGCCTGGGCGGCATTCTTTAGTTGCATTTCACGCCTGGCTGGTTCACTTCCATCAATGTGCTTGTGAAGTTTCCTAGCTGGAAAATATCGCCCATGGGCCGCCTCTTTAAGAGACCAGGTTTGCCTTTCAAGAACGCCCACAACCAAGCGTTCTTAGCATCGCATTTCAGTTGCTTGTAAACCGGGTCCTTATTGTCGACACGGTTTTCCAGTGCTAGCGTCTGCAGAGTAGGGAGATTCACAAAGGTCCCTTCTTCTATGAATGCCAACCGTGATCCTTTGAATTCGATGGCGCGGATATTTTGTAGTCCACTGAAATCAGCCTTGTGGATTCGTAGACCATTTGAGCAGCTCCAGAAGCGGAGATCGAGTAAGTTGCTTAGATTCACTCCGGGAAACTGGGAGGTCAGGCTATTATCATAGCTATATTGGATGGTGAATTGGACAATCTGCCTGCCGATCGGTGCTAGCATGGTCGCGTTCACTAATTCGGAGCGCCACACGAGATACAGAGCTACCGCACGGTTCGCGCTAACGTTTCGAATTTGCTCAATCCGTTGCACGAATCTCTAAAAAATGGAAGCCTGTTATCGTGAGGTCTTGCTAAATGCTCAGTACTGTAAAGTGAACTTAGGGCAAAAAACACAAACTACGATCCTATTAGCGCACCATATGTGCGCGAAACTTTAAGGTGAAGGTGATACTTCTTATGTACCTTCAGATACATCGCTTCACTGTTTAGGGATTAACGTTATCACTGAACTGAAAGTTCTGGTGGATTATCAGATGATCTAGCTCCGTCGCAGTTTGCTCTGATCTATTGTACCGGGATTGGTTGAGCGGTAAACAAGAAGTAACCAACAAAACAACAATCGCCCCTGTCATTACAATGGTTATTACAATGGTACTACTTTCGCTTGAGTCGGAACGTTTCTAACCCCCCAGAACAGGATGATGGACGGGGAGAACTTGCAGGAGAACAACTCCGTTCGACCATGGGTTTACTATACGAAGGCAGCCCGTGCTACAGGACTTTCGAAGCCACATGGGTAGTTTACGTGCTTCTGGCTCAAAATCCCTACGTTTGTTTGCCATGCAGTTTCAGAGTGCACTGATTAGTTCATTTTGGTTGTATTTTATATGATCTCAGTGTTGTCGCTATTTCTCAAAGCACGTTTTCCCGGCTGGCGGGAAGCGGTTTTTGTTCCAGTTAGTAAGATCTAGCAACTTGAGCAGGTTCCCTGCGTGGAAAGCTCGGGGGCTATCGGACTTGGTTTATCCCGCTCGGGTTTGTCCGATATCGGAACAATACACAATGGCTCAGAATTCGAACACCACATAGACAGGACTTCGGCAAAGAGTTCAAATGCCTAACAATTGTCCACTACAGAAGCGTTAGGTTTGTTATGTTTAGGTCACGATTGCTTAAATCATGAAATTCCTATTTTTATGTATCACCGCCACCTTAAGCGACAAGGTACGATCCCACTCTATACGTCATTGTTCAGGATAAATGTACCGTTTCATCCGCGCCGAACAGGTGGATATGGTTTTGTATATGGCAGAACTCAATGGTCGTAACGTAAGTGCCTTTTGGGTCTGGCTTATACCTGACGCCCGACGGCCCGCACAGCTCTCCCGGACGCAGCGAAGAGAGGTCGAAGTTGGACAGCTCTCCCGTTGCTGGCTGCCCTAAAATTATATCCGCAACTTTGCTTTGATATCGTCATTCTGTGGAACAGCTAATTCAGAGTTACGGCTTACCGATAAAACACAGGAGTAAAATGGCACCGCCTAACCACCGCATTGTCAATCGCGCATGTACAAACGTTGCTAAAGGTTGAAACCGGCGCGCACTATAGCTAATAGATCAATGAAATTGTCGCCGCGAAGTGGGTCCATATCTGTGTTTTGATTTCGGCATGAGATGTATCGAAGTGAACGTGGCTTGTGTTAGCTGCCCCAAGCAGACAACATTTCCAGTTTGATGGTTGTTTTGCAGTAGCTAGATCAACAAATGCCCAACCCTTTCTCTTGGCGGCTGTATTTAAAGATTCAAGATAAAGCCGAATTTAGCGCCGAGTTTGTTGAGCAGCAGTTAAGCAGCTGAAGCCGGTTTGCCGGCTGGGAGGTAAAACGTTACAGCATTAGCGCCACGCTTACGAAGTTTACTGGTAGATGAAACATGTTTTTCACTTCAACCAGGCAGCAATGTATTCCGGTATATTCTTTGATTAAGCTTTGAATCGTAAATGGACAAAATAGCGCAGA
Organism: Paramacrobiotus richtersi; assembly: GCA_034698045.1. NCBI lineage: Eukaryota > Metazoa > Tardigrada > Eutardigrada > Parachela > Macrobiotidae > Paramacrobiotus > Paramacrobiotus richtersi. The sequence continues at coordinate 9,905 of JAQGAU010005682.1, forward strand.
CAGTAATCTAACTGTTAACTGGTAATCTAAACCGTGAAAATCTCTCATCCAAGACAAGACAAGTTTATTCCTCTGGCCATTTCGGTCCAGCAGGTGCCATGCATCGACATGCATGACATTAA
>JAQGAU010005683.1:0-10025 GCA_034698045.1 Paramacrobiotus richtersi
TTTGCAGCGCGCGCAATGCCGACAATATCGGTGACGTTGGGTGTCAGCTTAGCGAAAAACGGTATTTTGACCGCTTTCCGGACCCAGCGACAAATGTCCTCCACCAGTTCTGGCTTTTGACCACAGGCTAAACCCATTCCTCTCTCGCCCATGCCATGGGGACAACTCAAATTCAATTCCAGTGCGTCCGATCCAGCCGCTTCAGCCATTTGGGCCAGCTGTGTCCAGTCTTCTTCGTCGTGGGAGCACATAATGCTCGCAATGATAATCTACCACCAGTGTTCAAAATTGAGAGGACAGTTTGAAAAGGAGAGAAATGTTCTTACATATTCTGGAAAATCGCGTTTCAGTTCGGTAACGCTTTGGCACCAGTAAGCGGCAGTTTTCTCGCTGATTAGTTCAATGTTCAGGAAAGCTCCTTGTCCTGGTCCGTAAATATGACCAGCCGTTGTGCCACGCACAATACGCGGACTAACGTTCGTGACAATATCCTGAAAATGGATAGGAAAAGATTTAATTTCGTAACATTTATACGACGTGAATTGATCCTTTCTTACCTTATCCAAGCTGAATGTTTTGGTCAAAGCAAATCCCCAGCCAGCTTCGAATCCTGTAGTAAACGTGACCTTTAAATGCAAACTCCAGACTGACAGAGTTAAGCCAAAAGATGTTTACCTCGTCGCATCATGGCGCTAGCCGTAGTTGGTGGTGCAGATGCCAGACCAAATGGATTCAGGAATTTCAATCCGCACACAGTAACACTAATATCCACCAAATCAACAGCCGTATAAAACAGCGGCAGAGACGGTTTTTCCGGAACAGTTTGGTTATGCAGACTCTGCAAGTACGCGCAAACGTGGTGCCATTTGGACAATAATAATCATTAATAGTAGTATTATTAATTATTGTTACCTGTAGATAACGGTGAATCGACCAGGAAGCAGTTTTCCCATCGTTTACCGCTTCTACCGTTGTTTCCGACACACCAGCAATGTCACCTCCCACAAAAAGCCAAGGTATGCCTTGGGCGGTCATGGTCACTTTGTCGACCACGGCATAATTATGTTTGGTGAACTTTAACGGTTCCAGCGCTTCCTTTACGGCTGGATTTTTTAATGTTGATCCAAAGGCAGAAATGACAAAATCTGCCTTCAGCCGCACTTTCTGATCAGAATCCTCAACCCAGGTTCCATTGTCCAACTGCTCAGTACGGTAGAACTCCAGTGCCGCGATCCGATTGTCCTTAGTGATTAATTTGTGAGGTTGCATGAATGGAATGAACTCACATTTTTCTGCATCAAAGACCTTTATTACCATAAAAACAAATCATTTAATGCAAGCCTTTTATGTATCTGTTGCTTATGAATGTCCCACTGTATATATTTTTGCCTTCGCAGTACAAGAATACGATTAGCAGAATGAATGAAATAATTATCTAACCGATATACAGTACATGTTAAGGTACTCGAAGTTGCGGTTCATAACTTGAGTTATAACAGTCCATGACTGTTCACCGCTGAAATACTATATAATAATTATACTGTGCCTTCTTTTGCGAGGTCCATCTCTTCGGGAACGGCTCTGACGGTTGTAAAGCCTAAAGATTACAAATTTTTACAGGCATCGAGTACGTTACAACGTAAGCACGTATACCTGTGCGTGGACGTACCTTTTCTGAAAACAATCGAAACTCTCCGAGCTCCACATCGAAGTGCAGAGGAAGCACAATCCAAAGCGGTGTCGCCCAATCCCAGCACGACCACATTTCCCCATAGTTCAGGCAGTTTGGATTTACAAGCGCACATTCCTTTTAAAATGAATTGTTCAATTTAAAGTTCGATTTGCCAGTTATGATGGGTAGGTGTGGAAACTGAATACAGTATTTAACAGCATACCGGGTTTACTGGCAGCACTGACGGCCGGCAAAAATTCCTTAGAAGTGTAAAATCCGTTTTCCGGCGTTAAATCTGAAATTTAACGAGCAATAGGTATATTTCGCTGACCACAAGGTACTGTCATACGACAATTTTTTTTAAAAACAGTGTGACATATTTACCGTGAAACATTTGGTCTCGTTTCGGTTCAGGGAGTCCAATTCCCACAAAAATCGCATCGAAGCCATTTTCACGAAGTGAATTAAGGGAAAGGCCGTTCATTCCAATGCCATTTCCATATTTTATCTGGAATAATGCTTATGCTTAACAGTTAATATGTCGCTTACTAGCACTAGAATCGATGGTTAACGGGTTTTGTTTTGGCCATATAATCGATAGTAACTGTCGCCATGAAATTTACCTGTACGCCTAAATCTTGCATCAGCTTAACCTCCCAGGAAACGGATTGGAAGGGTAATCGGAATTGCGGGATTTCGGATGCGCTTAATCCAGCCGGAAACTGTTCTTTTTCGAATATAGTAATGTTGGAGTAGCCCAGTCGCGCTAAATATACATGATACTCTTCTGATGGGTAAAAGAACCTGATGAACTCGATTGCTTACCCAGGAATGTAGCGCAGCTAATGCTTGCTGGTCCGCATCCAATCAGTGCTATCTTCGCTTGGTAGGCTGCAGGAAGATTATCGGGCAGGTCCGGTGGTCGAATCTGGTTAATCTCCATTTTCTTAAACATCTGTAAAAGCAAATAACAGAACTTTCTTAACCCCTGGTACAAGTAAATAAGTTAAAATGCGAACAGCCGCACAAGATTCGTATATTAATGTGCAATTACGGCATCGAGAAATTATGATGATTCTGAATGCAGTCTTGTTGTTCGTTCACTTAATTAATTTTGATGTGTCTGGTCGCCTACCTCAACAGCGAACTGCTGCAAGCCTCCGATATTTATGGGACCTGCAAAAATTGTGAATTCGACCACGAAAGCGTGATCATTGGCTTACGTTACAATTAACAACATAATTAGACAAACATTTTCGTCTTGATTTAAACACTGTTGTTAAAGTTCTTTGCTGCAGCCTACCTTCCTCAGAAGCGAACAGATTACATCCCCCAACACAAAGGTCACTGGTCGGACAAACCATTCCGCATGTCAAACCTGTAGCAACAGACTATCAGATTCCGAAGCATGCGCATGTGTTTTGTCAACTGATCCAGCTCTTATTTTAAGATTAGTAATGTTGTCAACTACCAGCAGAAACCAAAACATTCGTACAAATCAATGAACTGTTGTATTTAATTATGTGTATGGAACTTCAACAAGTAAAAGCTGCACGGTATTCACATGCATCGTTTGAGAATCTTATCCTTATACTTTCAACATCTGTTAACAATTTTCCACATAAGTACAATTAATCGCGTTTTTAATAGGGGTAAGTAATGCCACTGGGCTTTACGATCAGGCCTCACTAGCACCTCCACAGTAGCTAGGTCCTATGCTTGAGAAAGTTTCTTGGAATTTGCACCGCCCATATCGGTATTTTCAATCGGTTGTGTTACATCACGTTCGGCTTACCAACAGGGTTATCCGATAAAATTGCTTTAGCTGCTCCATAGTAGTTCTAAAAATGCGATAAGGAAAACTGGAGACTTTGTCAAGTTCCTCAAGTGCTATTATTGCGCGAAGGACACAAATACCGACTAACCAAAAAACATTCACAGGCTTACTTTTGTGGCGATACTGCTGATGAACGATTTCACGTCCAGCTGGAAGAAAATGCATGCGAAATGTTTAGAATCTGCTTACTGAAGCCGGTCAAGACGCCGCTTATAATATACCTGGGTAGGACAGGATTTCTGGCAAGGAGCATCGGCACATTTCAGACACCTGGAAGCTTCTCGTAGGGCGCCGCGTTCGCTTAGTGTAGTGTGTTTGATGTCGTCGAAGTCGTTCTTTAAAGGTTTGCAAGTCTATCAAATATACAAAACGCATTTCAGTCCGACGACCGTATAATACTACCGTATGTATAAGACCTGATTATGTATAAAGTTACAAAATTCCACATGTGCAGTTTCCCGCAAATTACGCGTCCAGTTTATCTTTGTTTAGTGCAAACCACATAATTAATTTTTTCTTATTCTTGCCTAATTAGCTAGGTATTGGTCTTATACAGGAGTAACTCTAATAATCATATATACCAAACTACTGCAAACTACCAATATGCGCCGGAAACCAACAGAATTAGTGGTGCATAAACACTGCAGCTTACCGAACATTGCTTGTCTTCGTTTCGCTTCCATTTCTTTTTCTCCTCTTTTGTGACGATGCTTGGTTTCCAGTTGGCTGCCTGAGCAACTTTCGGATTTAGAGCTAGCAAGCTTTCGATATCCGGAGAATCTTTGCTTAAAAGATGCGACATTTTGGAAATCTTATTTGGCGCAGCTTGGAATTAGCGATTTTACGGTCATTGGTGCGAACCTATAAAAAAATTACAGGAACATTAATTTTGTAACATAGTGAAGAACTGAAACGATTCGACCATCATGGGACCGCCAATTCCTTAATATATTGCGCTCATGTGGCAGGAAGCAAAGTACAAAGCTGCATGCGTATACGTCTGTCAACCAAAGATGCGGATTATTAACGTACTGATAATGAGATCAACATCTACGAAAACTTTCAGATCATAGAAGATAAAGCAAAGCCAAACAATACTGCTAGAGCTGTCCTTCTCGTTTGCAACAAATCAAAGCTTGGACGCTTTGGATTGTCAATCATATATATGTAATTATACGTGTAAAATGTACGGTAATCTTTTAATTACACTTGAATTTACTTAAGTACATTCAATCGGAGATATGTTTATTAAGATAAACGTACAATTTAAATTAACATTTACGTCGTACATATAGGCTTATAGCGCACCTGACAAGTGAGGGGCTAACGTTCCAAATGGTACATAAATTTCGTAGTCAGTACTCAATAATATCTGTATGAATAATTATGGGAACTCGAAAAAGTGCAGGAAATACTACTTGGTAGCAATATTGGGGGCATTTTGGCCGGTATTTTACACTAGAATTATGATAGCTATACTGATGTACTTATATAATCAGGCAGTCGTTTATGTCTTCTTTATGCCAGGATTCAGCAATGATTTTTGGCTTTCCACATCCTGATTTTCCTTGTTATAATGTGTACTGGTCTTTGCAAGATGCTATTCGTCCATATAAGTACATACAGCAGATCAGTAAAATTTTAGTGCAAGCCGTTTACAGTTCTCGCAATTTTGATCAAAAAGAGAATCCACATACTCTACGTATTTATTACGATGAGTGAACGTTAAGTGGCAACTTTTCTAGAATGCAAACCAATGACATCAGTGAATCCGTGACCTTTGTGTACCCCACTCCACTCCACGCACACCATTATCAGAAATTCTTTTTGCGCTATGATTGCAGTCCAGTTTATCATCTTCTGTTTTTCATATCCCTAAATACGGCAGCAGGCGTTTACAAGAACCATTTGGAATACGAACAAGCATAGCCCAGTCAAAAAGCAACTTTTTTGCTTTTGTGCAATAGTTCGTAACGGACTTGACTAATTTCGGTTGCACATTCTTTCATGATTTCATCCAACCAACATACATCCTGCACGAACTACAAGAGTGCCTGTGGTGGAATTTTTATCGCATGCGTGTAGTCGTTTATCCAATACCCACAGTTCTGCGTCAAATTTATGGTGTTTCGCCACATGCGGCACTACAAACGTAGAGAACAAATCAAAAGCCGCCCAAGAATAAGTAAATATTTTGCAGGAAGTATTATCCTTTGCACAGATCCATTTTCCACATGGTTTGGCATTTTCTTATGAATAAAGAGACAGCGCGCTATATTACCAAAACGGAATAAAAACCGGTAAAAAAATACAAACTGCGGTCATGTTTTGGTCCAACAGGAATTGAGCATAAAAAAGAAATTAATGCTAATTCACGAAACAGATCACGCTGGATTGGTGAGCAACTCGGGAGCAAAGCCCAAACAGGCAAAATAATCACTGACCAACTGTGGACAGTATTTCCAACACTCATCGTACCGCACGGCTTCACGTTCGGGTAAACGCTGGTCATTGTATCGTACCAGAAATCTCACCGACTTGACAATGTCGTCCGCATCATTGGTCATTTCCGTTACGGTGCAGGCTTCTATGGACTCTGCTTTTCTCCCTTGTTCCAGTCCACTTATCAGTAATACTGGTATATCGCCAGTCGCTTCCTAAGAAACAGTAAACACCACGACTACAGTCAGCTATTACGCAAGTACAGGACGAATAATACTACTAAAAAATAACAGTAATACACGAATACGAGTCAGTTACATGCGAAACTGATTTATTTTTTCGAACTCGATATGAGCTGCGAATGTTGCTGCAAAACTGACCGGAAGCAATGACGGCTCCGAGTTCGTCATCTGTGAACATCCGGTATTCAAACCAATCGCTTTTTGACTGGCCATGGATGAAGAATGCGAACTGGAATCCGTATTATGCCGAACGGCATTACGGGGCACTTCGGCTGTAGTTTGAGATTCGGCTGTTTTTTCTTGTTCCATGTCCTTCGCGGATGTTACAATTGTTTTAACAGGAGTTTTCTGAAAAAATAAACAGAGTCAGTTCCAAAAGTAAGGTAAAAGCAAATTTTTACACAAACACAATATATGACAGAAGCTTGGTACACAATAAATGCGAAACTACGAACAGAACCACGTAAACTGAGAATTTTAGTACATACCGAAAGATCTGACCGTTGTTGGTGTGCGTCCCGAATGACCACTCCACGGTCAATGTGACCGGATTCGGAAGCACTTTGGGTAAGCACAGAGGAAGAATCAATATTAACATCCTTATTATGAAGAGTTTTGTCACCGGCCGGTTCCGTTAGGGCGGACTGCTCCATGGATTCGGCTGTTACCCTTTCCTCTTCGGGCGCATGTACAGAGTGCTGGATTGTTTCTGAAGGCATTTCCTGTAAACAGTTACATCTTACAATTGTTAGTAAAGCAGGCTGAACGATATTCTTTGATACAGCACAGACTACACAGCATGCAAAATGTTATAAAATAATTATATAAGCACATGGTAAAATATTTATCTATTGTAAGTAATCTATACGCATTCACAAATACACTATGTATACACACATTCGCATACCAAAATCCTTTCTGCGGTGGTAATAATACTAACCGGCTTCTCTTGATGTTCTTCCCGATAGGTCGGTTTGAGATGTACATGATCGGATTGAGCCACATGTTCTACCGGCACGGAAGAAGACGATGCACAATTTTCGCTGTACCGAGCAATCGTTGATGGCGGAACCATTTCCGCAGGCAACCAGAACCATTCTTCACTATGTTAACAATAATTATTAACATAATTCAGAATTCCCATACATTTACCACAGACAATTAAATCCGCAAATACAAAAGACGAAAAAAATTCGGAATATGTTTTTAATTTGTCACAAATTACGTAACACACTTTTGCGCATTTTACCTGCCGTATGCATAAAAGGAGCAGATAACTTTAATCTTATCGCATTAATGGCACCTGCGAATTTATTTACCTTAGAATGTAAGATAAGATAATACGGTTTGTAGGCATTATTCATCTTTTAATTTGTTCAGGCATAGCGACAACAGTTGTCGCTAAATAGTAACTATTTCCCACCTTCCAAATGCGACTACTTTGAAGTAGTATTCCAGCTGTTGGCTCCCATCCAGCGCAGGAATGGGACTAGGTCGATGATCGAAAATCTGTTCCTCAGAAGGATGAACTACTCCTTTCTGTAAGTTAAATGGACGGACGATGTGCTTTTGATAATTTCGAGCCACAGGTGCTCTGGCGCAGCTGGTGGCCGTTGCGAGAAACTCCTGTGTCTCCATGTCGTCAGCGATTCGAAATCCACAGATCTTCGACTGCACAAGTTCTTCGGGCAGCCATATTTCTTCCCATCTGGAGAAGATAGACCCCTGATTAAGGATGGCCGTGTTCAATGCAAACTAAATGATTAATGACATACGAATCATCTGTCACATCTGTGGAAGTTGATTGTTTACTTCGCCATCGAAGCAATCGCTCGTATTGAATTTCCCCCTCCACGGTCCGCAGACCAGATGGACGAATTATGCCCGCATTCTCCATGGCAGGAACGGACATTTGACATAGCTTTATATCTTTTTCGTGCTTACGTCGCGAAGAGATAATCCAGGGGATTTAGAAAACGATTCACATCTTTTCTGCAAACAGAGCACAACAGTTAATTTACTGATAATATTAACATCATTTCCGAATTTCTTTCATATTCGACATTATTAGTTATTTCATTAGCGTCTCGCGGACTCTCAACAACACACCCACTGTGTAATTTGTCCAAAACATTGCTAGAACTCACAATAACAGTTGATATGCATCACAGATTTTCTTTTACAAGTTAAATTGAAATAACGATTATAAGACAAAGCACGAAGTAGCGTGTTTTTTTTGCTGGAAAACTTGAACTTGTTACTTGTATGACGATTACGAGTTTACGACCAACCCCCAACGTGTCGGGTTCAATGACAACAATAAGTAGTCCTGGAAGAAAAACTGTCACCCGAAGGTGGATTGAACAGAGTCAGAATTGCTTGATCCGTACTAGTACAGTACATAATAATTATGGAAGTGAGTTTTTTCTAGATTCGGACATTTTTGCGCGCGTCAGAGTTCGTCATAATTTACAAGGTTTTCCTGTTTGTGTACTGGAATTCGAAAGGGGGTCTTGAAATTATTATAATTATAATATGTGTCCGCATATCGAAGCGTGCAAAATTCAGGGTCTGAAAACCATCGTTTTTTGGTGCAAACAGAAAGTTTTAGAAATACTGGTTGATGTGCGGTGTGTAATGTGACCTTTAAGACTAATCGTAATCGACACTAGTCGACTTGTGTGAAATTAATAAAAAACGTTAACACGCGCAATAAGCAAAACAGGCGCGCGGCAACGTATTAAGTCCTGTCACATACCAGGATATCTCTAGTTTCGGTTATATATCATTAAGAACTTACCAGATCTAAATAATTAGTACTTAAGTTCTTGCTTATATACATATTTAATCACTTTTTCTTTATTGTTATGTATACTGATACCCCACATGTGTCTCGAAAGTTGTGTTTTGCAACTAATTATAACAATAAGTAAATTAATAATGCCAAATCTGACAGGCCTATTATGCGTACAGACCGGTACAGTGGCTTTCTTCCCGGTCTTCATAAGTACGGCATGGCGTATATGTAGGTAGCGGTAGCACTATCGTAATAGGATGCGTTACATTCCAGTCACGGCACTTGAAGTAGAAAGTCCTACTTCGGGCAGGAAGTACATTTCTGGATGCTGTAAAACTTTACCTGGACAGGTTGGACGATGCGGCAGACGATACAGCTATCAACAGCAGAAACCATTCTGCAGTCTATTCAGTTGCACCTCTGACACACTTTTACACAAAGCGAAATCTTTCATCATTTCGTTACCTCGTTTAGCTGCAGAATTGGGGAAATATATTAATGATGGTAGATTCAGCGTAGTTATAAAATGTGAGAGAATCAAGCGGCATTGTCGAAGGTTTCTGAAGTTGTCTGTTTTATATACCATATCACATGGTATATGCATTTTGGTACCAGTCATTTTTTTTATTATTAAATTTTATCGAATTTTAGCTAGTCACCGCGTCATGTCGATTTCGAAACTGAAAAATGCCAGCACCAAGATGAATAACAGTAAAGCATCTTGCCAGCACTTTCAACCACGCCTGCCCGTAATAACTAAGATTTGTAAGGCCGTAAGAAAGATTTGTAATTCAAGACTTTTAATCCAAGACGATTCGAAACATTGAAAACCAGAATAATTATTGTGCCAAAAAGGGCACTGAAACGTGAAAACCACCGAGTAATCCGAAATAATCGTCCTTTAAATACCAGTGCACATAAATATCAGCGATGTTTCCATTTCTCAAACCAGAAGGTTAAAGAAATCTTTAACAACAGCAACATAATACAGACATGATCAACATCAACAAAAAAAATGGTAAGAACCATTTATTA
>JAQGAU010005684.1:0-10025 GCA_034698045.1 Paramacrobiotus richtersi
AGGTCGAGCCTGTTAGGTCGAGCCTGTTACTCATTAGTGTTTGTCACGCTCATGTTTTCCTGCATATATAACGCAATACGCAGAAACTCCCAAAGTTAACAGGATGAAACAGGATCCTTCGGCCCATTTCTCTCCCAAGCAGGCCATGTGTTTGCCGTATTTTCCCTGCTTGCTTGCGCAGAATCTGGATATTCTAAACATTTCACAACATATGTGTTTAGAATATTGCGAAGAGAAGCAAGAAACACAGATGCAGAAGAACATAATGGCGGAAGCCAAGCCGCTCTTTATCTTCTTCAGCATATCTGCGTCTAGTTGTTTCCCTTCGGCAGATGAATGTGGTACGTTTTAATTGTTCGGTACACTGTATCGGGAAGCGAGAACCAGGATTCTGTAAGTACTGTTTTTATGGAGACCAGTCCTTTGGAACTAAGCGATTTGGCTCACAGACCGATGACAGGCGTCAACTGGACAAGGATTAGCGACACCACCAGCTCTAACCCAGATGACGGCCCAGCGATAAATTTGTCGCTAGTCGGGTTAATGGACTCTCTATTCTCACTTCTCAGTGAGAACGGCGAGTCCGATTACTCCGACTGTTGACAACGTCTCGGCAACGGGTACCGCGGTGCTAATAACTGTTATGAGGTGTGCGTACAGTAAAACCGTGTATACCACTAATTTGTGTCGTTCATTGCATCATGATCAGTTTGACTGGTTTCATTCCATAGTCTCAGACCCTCGCATCTGCATGTGTTCGCCACAGTCCCAAATTTGGGTGTTATGGAATATTCGACGCTGCTCACACACCCGCGTTTGGGAACAGCCTCGCATAGTCCATATATTTATGTCAGAAATATATGCCGAATATTTCTGTGGGCCGTACTGCACTACGCAAGAAACAGCATTTCGGTCGTCTAGATAGGTACCGCTTTATGCGGGCTGCAATAAGATGCGATCCATGTGGGAGAAGCTCTGCAAAAATTGGTGCTACGTAATAATACCGTTATTCGAATCGTACACATGATACTGCATGTAGTGCTCATTTACAGTATGATAGCCATTTCATTGTTTACTGCTGTTAGTTGAGTATCATTCTCGTAAAATAATGAAGGGTTTCTGAAGTTCGAATGTTTTTTTTGGTAAAGTTATATCGCAGTTTTATTCGTATGGTCAACAACATCTTCTCGGTTGGGTGATGGCATTTACGTGTGCTTTTTTGCTGCACAAATTAGGAATATTAAATTTTATTCTCGGCTTACTCGCTAGCCAGCATAATGTATTTATGCATAAAATTCATGCCCGCCTTTCAGAACTGTACTCGATCTTGTACAGCGACAATACGTAACAAGAATGGTTCTCGAGTGGGGCCGCTATCGCGCCGCAGTCGTACGTTATTCGGCAGAAGCTGGGAAGACAGTAGATCAAAATTGTGTGCGCGATTTGGTGACTTCGAGTCTTTCGCTGTGATATATGTACTGTCAAGGCAAACGGGCGCCATTCTCCTGCCAGTGAACCGAAAGAGCCACACTGAACCACAGGAACCATCCCTTGCTCTGCAGATTACCGGAAATTACTTTTTTACAGCAGAAGTGAAATTCATAGAAAAAGGTGCTGTTGAGCGTTGTTTGTTAACGGTGTTGTAGTTAACCGGTATGAGAAAAACTGCATCAAAGCGAAGCCTGTAGCGTAATACAGCAATTATGATCTCTACAGATATTTCACGATCTTGGTTAGCTGCAGTTCAGTTCAGTGATATTCTGTTGAATAACGAGAGCGCCGCGACGTGACAACTGGACAAGGCACATTGTTTATTAACGGTATTGTATTTTACCGGTATGAGGAAACATGCATCAAAGCGTAGCCTTATAAAGTAACTGGAGCATATCAGAAATACTGTCAAAAAAAGCAAAAGAAGCAACATATACTCGGCATTCACAGCATCAGGAAAATCATCATGAAGCAATAATTATTATAGCTGAATTAAGTTTTCTTAAGCCCAAATCTTTGCCAAGGTGGAAGCACTTTGATATACAAAAAATGTAAAATCACCATAATATTAGATCGTGCAAGTTTACCAAAGTCACAAAAGACGCGGAGTCCTCAGCCATTTCCGAAGACACGTCTGCAAACCATAGATTTCGAAGTTCACCTCAGCTTCATTCTGAAATGCTAAGGCAGTACGTGGCTCGATAATCCTCCACTTACAATTTGTGCAGCGCATTTACTAAAACAACATACTGCTCGGTTACCGGAACTGCTAGACCATAAAATGTATCGTAAGTATGTATCTGTACAGTACATAAATCAGGATTCCCAAAACTGGCCGCCATATTGTACAGGCAGCACGTGTGGCCAGTTGCCATATTCTACCTACTGGGCAACAGTCTATTGATAAAAGTATGTCTTTATGAAATTTTGATGCTTTACGTCCTGTAGGTGTATCATCATAGTAGAATTCACACCGTATCCCACAGCATGGTCGCGTGATATTCTAAAAGCGCATCCAGGTCGTCAGGAACCATCCAGGTGACCGGTATGCAGATTGTTTGTCGGTGCCAGTGTGCAATTACCCGCTTGTCCTTGCTGGCTACGTTAACAACGGACCATTCATCGTGCTCGGGACTGTAAATCTCCAGTTTGTTCGTAACTGAACTGAGAACTGCGTCATAGTCATCAGGATCAAGATGATGATAAAAAGAAAACTTTGGTCCCCCTCCATAAAGATGAATCTGATTATTCCGAACAAAGACTCCCGGATCATCTCTGGGGCAGGTGAGACCCTTAATCCTTTCCCACATGCACATCTCCATCTCTAAATGTATTTTTAAGCATGAATCCGTTTCTTTACCGTTGTCGCCACCTATCAAGTACAAATGCTGTCCCACAACTACCATCCTAAAAGATTGCCTTGACTCCGGCAAATCGGGCAGTGACTGCCATGTACGAGTCTCCGTATCAAATACCCGCACCCACGTCTCTTGTTTGTTTTTTATGTTGCAAGCGGCTGCACAAATCACCTTGTCCTTGTAGCTTAGCAATTTGGCGGACCTAGTTCTGCAAAGGGAAGATTTCTGGGTTCACCGTAAGTTCTTTAAAAGATGCGTTCTTCAGCACCAATCGAGAGATTTACAATAGAAGCAGCAGCAGCCGCTCTTGGTATGTTTTACCGTTTCAGTAGTTCCTGATCGTGAGGTGGTAGACTCTCAGTGCACCCTTCTGAGACAGAGAAACGTTTCAGGTGCGATTGGCCCTTCCCCTGTTCCGATCCATCCCAGTAGTAGACCGAGTCATCGCCGACCGCTGTGCATTCTTCCGAGTTCCAGTCACATGCAACACCATTAGGAAGAACATTAATCCACGACTGGTCCAAGAAGCGGTAAGAAATCAGATTTGTTGAACTGGAAGATTCCTTCGTGTTAAAGCATACGATGCTTTGACTGCTGGGCTGTAAACTATGAATCCCATTCCAAGAAATCATCTCTTTTCTTATCGGCATTTCTCGGACAACGCCAGACAAAAGATCAATCAGCTGTACGTAAAAAGGCTGCGTCAACTTCTGATCCACCTTGCTTGGATACTGATGAAATGCCAGAACAAACGCTGTCTCCTGTTTGGGTGGTAACAGCTGCCAGGAACGTTTCGGGGGCTGGCAAGATAGAGGAGCGGAATTCATTGGCAAACAATCGCACTCAGATCTAAGCGCCGTTATTGGGTCGGCGTTGTACATCGCTCCAGCTACCTCGCGCAACTGTTGCATGATAACGTTGGCAGATATTCGGTGCGCCTCGTTTGTTACGAAACAGCGTTCGAGACCTTGAACGAGAAGCAGAGGAAGTGAATCGATCACAAATATATGGCTTAAACCCATTCAAAATCTTCAGGCGCAATTCCCACGGAGTAAGCGGCCCTACTACACAACGTTCTCCCGATTTGCGATTATGTATCCAGTATACTATAAAGCTGCATAGGACCGAATTGAGCATCTCAACGATTATACATCCCAAACTCCAGACGTCAGCTTTGTCACGCGAACCGGACTTACTGTTTAAACTGCCACCAAATGAATTTTTGAGCTTTTCAGGCGCCTGATACCTGAGGGCGACTTGCGCGAAGAACTCTGGGTCGACATCCTCCACTGGTCGCCAACAGTCCAACTCATCAAGCAGTACAAGCCGGTGCCGGCCTTCTCTGTACTGTACTAGAATTGTTGCAGGACAGAGCGTCCCGTGGACAAGTTGATTTTGATGCAGGTAATCCAGTCCAGCGGCGATTTGCATTGAAAAGCAGATCACGTCTGACAGATCAAGAGCCATCGTCCCAGTTCTAAACGCTCTCAACAACTCGGCCAGATTGTCACCTGTGGAAATAAGCTCATTGTCAGTCAGTAAGGTTGAGCAGTGCATCAGTTTTCACGTAGCTCATTGCTTACGAATACGCACCGTAGCTGAATTCATCGGCCAAAAATTCAACACCGTCAGCAAAGACGCGCGCTTTATGGTAGAAAACAAGATGGCTATGACTGGAAAGCAGAACGCTGTCTATTAACCGACGAACTTCCGTGGGCGCGTTAGATCGTGTACACCAGGCTGATAAGTAGATGAAAGCATAACTATTCGAGAGATGACACCAACACCATTAAACAAAGAACTAGCTGGCATTCTGTAAGGAGAAACTGTAATGTGGACGATCCGAACAACATGCTTATTACGCAGCGCATCACTTTAGCCCAGTTTTTGCAGTGCTTCTCGCACACGGGCCGTTGAAATTGTACATCACGGGAATCGGCAAAAAAGCGCTACTTCCGGGAACGATAATTGTACCGTTTACTGCCGGATGCGGGCACAGTGTCGAATGTTGCATAACAATGATAACATATGGCTGCCGGCGAATTGCCGTCGCCAATTTGGTGCGCATCTGCGTATTTTGTCCGCAAAAACTTGGTTTTCGAGGGCAAAATGACACAGGTGCGATATAGCCTGATGTCAATGAAACCATGCACTAAAACAAAAATTAGTACAATAATTATACGGCATCGTATATCTGCTATTAGCACCGCGGCACCTGCTGCTTGCTATCTGCTGTGAGTCCATAGTTATCCCGCCTGTCGACAAATTTGCGGCTTAGCTTTTATCCAGAACTGGTGAATCGACCCGTGTCGCTAATCTATGAGCGGTTGGCGCCTGTTTTCATTAATTTTTGTAAGATCATTTCCAGATGACCAGTCTTTATCAAACGATACTTCTAATCCTAGGCCTGAGTCTCGATTCCCGACACAGTATGTCTAACAATTTAATACGAACCACACTTTCGTCATGTGATTAAGGACGCAAAAAACGCAGACGCTGAAGAAAATAATGACGGACGCTGCACTATTTTCTTCACTATCTGCGTTCCTGTGGGAAAGCCCATTTGATCCCATACGGTGAACAGCTTAGGTTAATTACAAAACTATCTAACGTTTCGTACTTCAAACGTTGACTCAAATTAATAACTTACTAATACTTACCACAGTTTCACCCCCTGACGGAAAACCTGAAATGGTGAAGGTGGTGAAAACGACAATGCCAAATTTAACATGTACTTGTTTCACGTTTGTGTCATTGTCATGCACTGAGAACAACATAAACGCTAAACGAGCACTTGCTAAATTTTCATAACATAACAACATTCAGGTACTTCCAATAAGAAAATAGAACACTAATGACGCAGCACACGGGGAAGCGTAATGATGCGAATAAGCCTGCTTTTATCCTGAATCAGTCTCTCTGTAATAAAATCTGTTGTTGAAACGAAATTTTAATCTGCTTGAATCAGCAGCTTGATGAATGTTTGCCGGAAATTGAGCTGGGTTAAGCGGAAAAAGCCCTTTTACATGGGCAATCTTTCATCATACACATTTAACAAATGCCCACACGGTGGGGATTGATTCAGATCTTGCTGTGTGTGGCATGCACCCCATGCGCAGCCAGGGAAATGTCAAGCACGGATTTCAGAGTTCCCGATACTATATTTGCGATGTGCCAGCTGAGCGGCATTGAATCGAAGTGGTGCTTTCTTGAAAAGATCGGGCGCCGTCTAATGCAGTTTTAGATACCAAAGATAATCTTACTTTTTCTTGCACAACAGCAGTATTTTGTTACAGAAAGGAATATTCCCGGTGCGTGGAACCTTATACGATAATGCGTAAAGCTGGATTTGAGTGAAATTGTTAAAAGAATTCTGTTCGCACCATAGCGTTCTCGAGCTCTTTTTGCGTAGCATCAGGACCTTACTATATCTAGTAATAATTTGGCGATCGATGCGCAGCCTGATCTGAGTAGATGCTAGAAATAAATGTTGCTCTCCATATGTACAGGAGGTGTTCTTTACACTGACCGGCTGATTCTTCCATTATTATTACTCATCGCCATGCTGTACTAATGCCTACCAAAAAGCGTCTCCGGCTGGGGTTTGACTTCAGACCGCTCCGAACTTCTCTGAACAAGGGAAATTGCAGTCCAGTTCATAGCCGATGACCTTTTAATCATCGGCGCCTACCCTGAATTTACACATCATCTCGTATCAAGCGCTATTTCGATGATCGAAAAATACGAAATGGAAGCGTTTGCCGACGAGACGAATGTGTACACCACTGGTACAACTAAAACGGAAGCGGCTCAGAGACTGACCAGCGCACTGGAACCAGTATCACATTGGTTCGAACAGAAGTGTCTGGTACTAAATGCCAAAAAGTGCTCGGCAATGTTTGTGCGTGCCAAGCGGAAAGACTATGCAGCACCGAATCCCAGTGTTGTGCTTGCGGGAGTCGATCTCCAAAATTATCAAGAAGACCATTATGCGTATTTGGGCGTTAAAGCCGACCAACATTTGAAATGGGTGAAGCAGTTCCAGAAAGTGAGGCGAAACTTTGATAACGGAATATCCAAAGAGAAGCGAGCGCAGTCCGGCTTCAGCCGTTCCCAGCATACCACCCTGTACCACGAGTTAGTCGAGCCATACATTGACAACCATGTTCATCGATTTGGTCGGCGGCGTCTTTGGGAGAGCGGAAAAAGCTGAAGAAGCGCCAGGATGGGCCCTTAGAGCCATTACCGACTACAGGATACGGGTAACACCGGAACTGTAAGGAGAGCTGGGTGTTACACCAGTATTCCATCGATGAAAGAAAAAGGACGCTGTACATGGCTTTATAAGATCTGGAACCGAAAGAGCTTCAACTTGCCGGCTTAGGGTGGGTCTCGCATTCGAATCGAATCTCGATACGGTACGCGGGCGTGGCTAAACGAAAAATACGGCGCCGTAACGGTGGCTTCGCGAACCGCATCTTCGTTTAGCCACGCCCCCGTACTGCATCGAGATTCGCTTCAAATTCGAGACTCACCCTTACTGTACAAGGAACAGCTAATTCTATTCAAGGATACCAACATGCACACGGTACGAAATTAGGGGGTAGCAGAGAACTGACGTCACGGCCAAAAGGAGCATTGGAAATACAACCCTGGCTATGAGGATAAAAGACCTCTTCTCCCAACATCATGAAATGTACTGAAAATGTTTTGGGCGGCTGTGGTACGGTTAGAACATTCTTGTCTCGTATCAAGTATGATAATCTTCTTTCTCGTTAAAACGCTTAATTGTTCTATATTCTCTTTGATGACCAGACTGCGAGGGCCACGGGTTTGTCTGCTCTTGAATAAACAAACAGCACGCTTTTTTTAATTTTCATGAGCTTGATACTTTAATCTTTAAAAGAACAAAAACTCAGAAAGCCTTTATCATCAGTTGTTCGATTTCCATACATCTTCACATGCTGATCCTAGGAATTTTATCACCAGCAACGGGCAGAAGGGCTACCGGGTGTAAAATCGTTGTCAAAGTGTGTGGTCCTCTTCCAGTCCTCTGACATCTGGAGCTGCGATTTAGTTAGGAAACGCTACCGACATTTTTTCAAACCGCAGCATGCACCTTACTGGTCGTCTTGCTGACCAGACTAAAATAGTCCACCGGCCGCTGTTCCGCGCCTCCTTTCCCCAACAGCACGTTTCCCAAAAACATCCTCACCCTTCCTAAACTCAGTCCAAACACAATCGGATCAATTACCGGCAACAATGACGACAACACCAACGCAACCCTTTCAAACCCAGTATAATTTTGATAATCCGTTACAAGGTACATCATGGTCGTATACACACTGGCAGGAGCCGACGTCACCACAATCCCCAGTGTCAGGAGCGTGAGCAGCAAAAAGGGATGAGATCCTGTGGTCCTGTCGGAAGGTTTTCTCTCTCGGTTCTTATTACCACGCCAGCGTTTGTAGTAGAGAAACGGGTAGGCGCCGATAATGAAGAGGATCAAAAGATCATCGGCGATGAACTGGACGACAACTTCGTAGGTTAGGAGGAGTTGGGAGCCGTCCGAGGCCAAACCGCAGCCGTAGATAGCCTCCGGAAGGCGATGGTAAAACATGTCAACCAGTAGTAATGGCAGTATCAGCAGGTGGATGTAGAGGACAGTTCCTGTAGGAAGCAGTATGCCATTAGAACATCTTCCAAATCAGGAGGCACATGTACTTTTTCTGTACAACCGCTCGTACAGATCAATTACAGCTTTGCGTTGCATTTTACGAGCAAATTCCTTTTTTAAACAGTTAACAGCTCAAGCTGCTGTTTCGCAGTTAGAGATTTGTGTAACGTGTTACTACCTTATATCAGCTTAAAAGGCATAGGACATGAAAGGTCACGAGACTTGCGGTCTTACAAGCAAATTCAGAACTACAGGCGTGTGTTCGAAACCTCGTGCATTTCCGGGAACTAAAGACTGTATATATTAAGCGACCTTTCTTTCAGACAAACTTATAACTCTGTGTGCCATTTCATTGGGCACGTACACTATGTACAAGCGGTCATTGCGCAATACTTTGTCTGCACTTACCTAAGCAAATGAAGCACGCAACCTTGGTCGAATGGACATTCCTGTAATGCACCGGGAACTGAATCGCCCAAATCCGATTCACCGTAATCAAGACGTGCATATGCAGCCGTACAACCGCAAAGATGTACACCATGTACAGATGGAAACTGCAGAGGGAAGAGGAAAATGAAAACTCGGAATACACGATCCGGATAACATCAATCGGATACTCGACGCTGACGTAGATCAAATTGGCGGCAAAGAGCGCGGCGACATAAATGGTGAAGGCGTTGCGGAGATCCCGCAGAATGAGGATCGGAAGGAGCATGCTGAGGTTGAGGATGAACTGAATCACGCCGAAAGAGATGCGGAGACCCGCTTGGTAGCTCCAGCCATCGGGGGCGGTGGCGTTGGTCCAGTTGGAGATGGTGAAGTTTTCCATAGTCAAATCAAACTCGTAAAGATCTTCCCAGTTGTCATAAAGCGGAATGTATTGAAAGTTCTAATGTGCATGCAGTAGAACAAATGCGGAATAACGGAACGTCAACTAAGTTTACAAACAGATTTGCCTTCGTACTACCGTCGCACAAAAACTAGTATGTAAAAGATGCGTCAGTTAATACTGAAAATGAAACAGGGGATATGAAACGGCAAAGTTTTCTGGCAACTTTTCCGCGCTGACTTCTACGATAGTGCTTCAGCGTACCTATACTAAAATTCATCTCTCGAACTTTTTTGATTGACGCGAGGGAAATCACGGTAAAACCCAACGTAACGTTTCCCTCTGGAATAATTTCACTTTCTGTTATGTAAACTGGGAAGCTGGGTGTTTACTCTCGTACACACGGTGCGTAAATACCGCTCGCGCATCCTCTGTTTAGGATAGGGAGATCCATTTGCAAATCAAACACATCGTTCACCTAACCGACCTTTATCAACGTAGCTTGAAACTTCCGGCAATACATTCTCGGAGTTTAATTGACGCATGGAGAGCGGGTCGTCGATAATGGTACCTGTATGTGAGTTAACAGTGACCATGAGTCTATCATTCTCTAAATGTGACAATCCTACAATCACGCGTACTGAATTTGTCGATAAATAAACGGATCGCA
>JAQGAU010005685.1:0-10024 GCA_034698045.1 Paramacrobiotus richtersi
GGTACATACTCACCTTGCACGAAACTGAGCGGTCAGTCTGCCCCGTTAGAGCTCTGCGAGCGTATATACGCTACAGAATCCCGATGGGTACCAGCGCTAAGCCTTTGTTCGTTCAGGCAAACGGATCCTTCCTTACCCGGCAGTCAGTCGACAGTATACTCAAGCGTGCCGTATACCCAAGTCAAAACTTCGTACTGATTTTGACACTAGAGTGAATGGCTGTTTGGAACTTGGAAGTTCTAACTGAGTGCAAAATGCGTACCCAGGAAAGTTATGAAATTGGCAGTCAAATTCGTACTATCTTGTAGCCGTTTTCGAACTTTACCAGTACCAAATTTACTGAAATATCTGTAGTGTTCCCTAACCAAATCGGAAGGGTGACGGAACCGGAAATAAATCGCAGCCGTAACACATCCGTCTTTTGCTTCATTATCGTTCGCAATTGTCAACTGCAGCTGTAAGGTTTACTCAGAAACATAACATTACCAGCAAAAAAGTATAACGTACGCGCGTCAGAGCAAATACAATGTAAACATACGATAGAATGCAAGTAAAACACTTGAACGTATTAAACGCAAGGTTGCCAACAAACACAAACCTGTTACTTATCGGAAACAAAAGCCGCGAAGAAAACAGAAGAAAAAAAATCAATGATGGAAATCAGGAAGAAATACCGTGATAAGATGATTAGAAAGCGCTGTACACCACAGAATGAATAAGAAAAGAAAAATTGGGATAAAAAAACCATACGCTCGTGAAGACGCGGTCAGACCTCCTGAGAACATTCTCGGGGTGCATCCTGACGTTTTGGTTCGGTACCGCGGAGGTACCACACTCTGCGACTGAAGGCTTTGTAGAGAGCGTCCGCCGTGATTGGGTCCTCCCTCTTTGCAGTAATTCCGGGGTGGGCAGAATTGATGAATGCTGTCAAAAACATATCATTCAGGTTTACATCGAAAACGATATCTTGCCATAAATTAACTGCGAAAAGTCGACATCGCGTGATAAGCACATTGCTGTCAGTTTCTACAGTAGTATATTCTCGTAGAATTGACGATAATACCGGGAATAATCTCGGGACCACGAAATCTTTCGAACAGCAACAGCTCAACATAATCCGGTACTATATTCATATAGCCATTAGCCCACAACGCAAAACCGCGGCTCTGAGTATTTGGTTTCTTTAGAGAGTTATCACCGTTTCAGACGAAAGCAGAAATGTAAGAAGCTAGTATCAGCTGCAAGAAATGTTATTTGTCCGTACCCAAAAGATCGCGTACGACGTCCTCTCCTAACGCGGCTTTCAGTCCGAAATGTGCACCAGTAAACAGCGTCAGAATGTTGTCGTTGCTCCCGAATATCATGGAAGCCAAGCTGACTGCGTCGTACATTGGATGCTTGAGATGCCAGTGCACTTTCAGGTTGTTGAGTCTGCTGCTTGAAATGTAGCGCTTTGATCCTGGAAAAAGTTCGCACTTGTCCTGTCCTTTGGACTGCAGTGATGCCTTGATTTCGTTCAGCAGCTGAATTTGATCTTCGGAACGACCTGCAAGCGTAGAGAAGGGTACTGTGGACTCTCAATCACCGCATCATGTTAGATATAAGCTGCTGTTATTATTGTATAAAATCACATCATGATTTCGATACATGGCATGGTTTACTAGCTATAAAGTATAGCTCGTACTATGTCTGTTTCCACTAAATAAGGTTTAGTAACTTGGTCAGTCAAGCTTTTTACAGTTCACTAACAAAGGGATTTACCTTCAGCACGTTTCGTTTTCGCCTGCCCGGTACCCGCCGCGCTGCCACCCTTTCCTTGTCCTACAGAGGTTCCTGCATATGACAAAATATAGATACAACGCTAATAAAGTTAAAGCGTCTAAACGAAACGAGTAAACCTACGTTCTTCAACTTTATCACGAACAGACGGTTTCCGGATGGTAGTCTCCTTCTTGAACCCTACTGTAACAAAACTGTTAAGTTTGTATTGTCTTGGGCATTACTGTACGTTAGTAATCTAAGCTGCCTGCTTGAAATAAATACAGTGTTGACCTCAAAAAGAGCCTTACAGGGTCCCGTGCACAGCACAAAGTTGCTAATTGGACAGCCGCTGGGACTCGAGTATATCTACCGATACCAGTGCTAAAGCTCATGTAGAAACGTCATAAACCGCCGGTTAAATAGGACGAACCCAATAACAGTTATCTCCTGCAAATAACGCTTAATAAGACCGTCTAGATGTACCCACCTCTTTCGGCTGCTCTTCCAGCTGCGGCCGGTTTGGTTCCGCTAAAGCCAGCTCGTGGTTCTGCAAAAGCAAGCGGAGAAACCGGCTGGTATTCTTGCAGTTAGAGCATCAGCATTAGTATGGTTTTTCTTTAAGTGGACAAGTAAGACTATATACTGTAAGACTGTATAGCAGTTTCTCAAACAAGGTCGGAAACGAAAAAGCTAACTGCGCGAGATCTGTTGTTCCCTGAGCAGATTCTGATTACCCTTATCCGCACTGAATCGTGATCCCACTGGACGTTTTGCCTTGCTTCCTGCTAACGAGTCTGTGATAAATCGCAGTAAAAAGCACTGGTCCACGAACTTACCAGAATCAGACAGTCCACGCGACGGAGGTTCCGAGTCAGCACAGCTTTCATGTTCGTCTACAACAGAAAAAAGATAAGACTACTTCCTTTACTGACAGCTTTTATATAAGAGCAAGTAGCTGGTCAAGCAGTTCGTATTGTCGTATTGAAACGGTCGTATTGTTTACCTAATTTTTCGATTTTCAAGTTACTGCAGTCGTACGAATATGAATCTATTTTAACGTCAGTGCTCACGCCGTTGACCGCATCGAAAGACCGAAGCGAAAACGATAAAGTTCGATTAGTGTCAACATAACCAAACGGTTTTCTGTAATTAACGCTGTCAATATGTTTCATATTTTTGTGGCTGAGTCAGGCTGACAAAGCGACACACAATACGAAACCTGTTTTAACTGAGTATGATTTATCTCCGCTTTGCTTCGGTCGGTTATTAGGAAGCGACTTCGCTGCCGAGTCAGCTTTGCTAAAGAGTTCAATCAGACATAGCAGACACTTACCGTTATCAGAATCTGGAAAACGCTTTCTTTTTGCACATCCGGCGCCTAATGTCCCGCCTGCAACAAAACGAACAGATTGTCGGATAAAATGACAACTTTCTCATGCTAGACGGTTACTACGAAGAGTAAAACTTTGTAAACGGTTTGCTTTACGGACACCTTAAGAGAAATCTATATTATAGAAGGTTTGGTAAGTGATAATACAGCGAAGAAAAGTTTTGTGAAAAGATTAGAACCGTGCAGACTTGAAGACTACTGGACACACCGAACGGCTACTGCTATTGTCCCTGAATGGGCAAACATATCTGGCTGTCTGGCGGATGTAGATGCCAATCAACCATGAAGTTGTATTGTGTTTAGCTGACCTCTCTTATGCGGCGTCCGTGAGAAGCTCCTCTCATCGTCAGCGAATGTTCCTTCACCATCAGACTCGGCGTCGCTGTATTCTACTCACAAGCTTAAAGTATCTGACAGCACATGCAAGCTCCGAGCAGCGCCAATCGTGAATTAAGTACTGAGCCTAACTCATATGTTGTACAACTATACGTAAAACAACTACGTAATCTAATGGTGCAGAAAACTGGCATTCAATAATTGCGCTGCTAAAAGCAAGACTTGCTGTCAGATAAAAAAGTATATGAGCATCATGCCTAGCATAACAAGGTCGGCTTGCTTGGTTGCACTCTTCTTCGTAACATCTGTTGCCGTTCCTGCGGAAGTAACACGATCGGAGGAAGAACGACACAGATGTCGGTGTAAGCATTTGTTACCTGGGGAAACTTTGCTTTTCTGCACATAGTCCTCCGCTTCCGGGGAAGGCTTCGACACATCTACACAATACCGAGTACCAACCTCAGATTCACTGGTTCCTGTTAATGTAATAGTGTCACTACCTATACGTTTTCCGGTATACGGATCGAACAGCCACTGTACTTTTCCGCCTGTTTCATGTAGATCTTCTAGAAATTCTAGGTCACCCTCCCTCTTGCTCGGCGAAACAGGTTTCCGCTGCGAAGCCTTTTTCTGGAATCACAAACAGAATGAGTCAATAGCCGTTTCGTAACATGCTGGAAGTTGTGGCAGATTTTTTCCTTTTTTTCCAACAGAGCAAGACTAACGGAGTTACTGACTCTAACAAGGACGAAATACGGTTTGGTTCAAACAACTGAGCAAAGGACACCTGACATTTCCCAGTGCAAACAATATTGCTTCAAAGACTAATATCCGACTGCCGGTACCACGTTTTTAGAGCAAACGTTACCCCGGTGCTGAACATATGAGCCGTAATATACATTACTATTATTACTACAATTCATAAGACACAGGAGCAGACAACCCATCGATGACTTCAAGCTGCTCGCAGCTACGGATAGCGTGTATGAATGCCAGATTACGACAGGAAATAAGTTAATAACATGTGAGCCCTAACATCAACTTGTAAATAGAATAAACATACAATGCAGAGCAGGATGAACTATCCACCAGGACAATTATTTCGAGTAGAGTGTGTGAAACGCCCTTTCAAATGCAGGAAAACTCGCTCGTTTAAGCTCGAAAGCTGCAGGTTTTTTCACAGCGTTGGAGCGATCGTCAGAGGAGAAAACGAGACCAAATACCGGGACCGGAAACTTCAGTATCGATATAATAACAGTTAAAGAGCTAAACGTCTATCTCAACCTAATTTATTCCTCTCATAGTAACAGCGTTTTCACACAAGACCACTACACGTTGCGAAACGTTACGTATTAAAACATCTATCTTATACCTTAGCTGCCAGTGCCTTATGTCAAAAAATGGTAATTTACGCATGTTTGGCAACAAGGACTCTCATCTGCATATTTTTCTGGACAGTCGCTGATAACAGCCACGCCAGGAACGTCAAAACAGCCTAGTTGCACTCCCGACTAAAACCACCCTAAAAAAACACTTGCGTTCTGTTTAGAGTTAGCTGGCAAACCGGTTCGCACGCTTCGACTGTTCATGAAGCTGTGCCCTACAAATTACCGTAATAGTACACATCTCGTAGTATACAGTAACCTAAGAACTATTCTTTGTATACAGCGATCCAAAAACGAAATTTGATCATCCTTTTTGTGAAAATCTGCATTACAGTAATAGTTTCTTATACTGATCGCCCAAACAAAGAATGTTTGCGCAGTGCATAAAAAATGTACCAGTTATGCCTCGAGCAAACTTAAACTAAACTAAACGTTGCCTCTGGCGATCGATTCACTGACCCACATGGGTAGCTTGCGACGATAAAAAGTTGACAACAATCGTGTCCCACGATGTCACGCGTACCGCTAGCCTATAATTAGTTCTTGAACCATTGGAATATTAGTAGAAAGCTAGTCCGAAACTTTTTTCTGACTGAAAAAACCGAAACGAAAGGCAGAAAGTTGCTGGCCGAGATGTACTTCACGGTTGTCACCCTGACTTTTGCTACCAAGCTAATTGCAGATGACAGCTAATTTTGCACGTGTGCTCTTGACATTTCGATCCCGGAAGTACTGTTTGTTTCAATACAACTGGTTTTATTGCAAAGCTGCATTTTGGCAGCAGGTAATGAAAGCCCTCGGGAACGAGTAAAGTGCAAAAGAACAACGGCCAGAACCTGCAAAATTTAGACTCAAAAAGACCTTGCGGGAAGCCGCGAAGACCATCCACTTTTTCATGCGTTGACTAGCAGCTTGAGTCCTTGGTTTATCTCGCCTGTTGATGCACGTTGTACCTCAATATACCCCACTCCCTACCGGACTATCTTTCACTATGCATCATGAATCGTAATAATAAGGCATTATCAAGCCGCATTAGTTTGGTAAGTATTTCACGGCCACCCATATTGTTGTGATGCCGCTGAGTGAGACTGTCAAGTTTCGGTAATGTACTGATAACGGCAACAACAACGATACTCTGCTTTGATCACTCTAAAGATCTCTAACGTTCTCGTAGCTCAGTACTCACGATTTAGCCCCTTGTGCACCGGTTGTCTGCTTCGGAATAATAATAATATTATTGTTATCTAATAAATGAATAAATGGGCAGAATTGTCAAACATAAACCTGTCATATACATTCACTACTTGTAGGCTTACCGGTAATGGAGCTGGCAGTTCTAGAGCGTTGCTGCCACTGCGTGGAGCTGTGATCCGCATAACCTCCGCTTTATAGAACCGGCGCTTGGCGTCCATCTTCTTGGAAGCACGCACATAAATGATGTCACCTGGCTCCAGTAATCCACTGTAGTAGGCATCCTCAATCACTCACCATTCATCCTTGCAAGAAGCGCTGGACATATTCAGAACCAAGGTGTTGTCATCCTCTTCTTCCAAGAACTTCACCAAGATGTAGTCTAAGAAAGCAGTAAAACGCTGTCTTGCTAAATATTACGGTTAACACGTAATATAGCTGACTTGCCTTTGCGGGCAGCATGCGCTGCATGGATTTGTTCTTGTACATCAAGGTCGCCCTTAGGAGTTTTTCCCTTCTCAGCCCTTCCACGTGTAGATCTTGGAGTTTCAGACATATTTCGGGAATGTGGGTTTTCGGAATCCAGTACGTATTACTTACACGAGAGAAGTAATGAAAAAACTTTCAGAAATGAACGCTACAGTCGATGTAACGGCACCACTGCAAAATTAGTTGACTGCGAAAATTCGACAGACAAAGAAATAGTCAAGCCTCTCCTGCCGTACGATCATGTGAGCTGTTCCGCGCAAACAGCTTTCTAGGTCACAGTGCCGTTTTGCCTCATGCATAAGTGCTGCCCTCTGTATTTTGCGGTCGTGAGCGCCAATCAAGTAACCCCAAGCGAAGCCTTACTATAATACAGTCATTAAAGTGGGTGGAGTTGCAAAAATGTATGTCATAACGTGAACTGCACCCCTGCACCGCACTGTAAGCGTTCACATTGATGTTATGTGATAGGACCTGCACGGTATGGGTTATGGTCGCTTGTCAGACTGCGCAGTATTTTTGTTTTGCTACAATGTCTTCACAAAACCAAAACAAGCTAAAAGTTTACTTTCCGAGTGGTTTGCCTAAGCATAGAAGGTACAAGTCACCGCGAGGCTTCGCCTCGCTATGCCTTGGTTATCCGGCTTAAATCTTCTGATCATTAGTTATTTATTTAAATTAATTATTTTATGATTAAGGTTTATGATTAGAAGAATCAATGCTTCGCTCACCTTTTTGCAGACAACACTCAAGGGTCACGATGTTTTGTATCAGATTGTCGAGTTTTATACGTACTTCAGTCGGAATCGCCATACTTAACTGACAGCGTCATGCCAATCAGTTTTCATAACAAAAGCTCTTCGTAAACGACATTTCGGGTTTTCGGATTAAGCTGCATTTTCTGTTCTTCTGTTATCAGCAGCTTAATGCTACATCGTGTCCGTACTCTGCTGAGACCGACATTGAGTTGACCGTGTGCAAACGGCTCCTCGCGAAGGTCTGCAACGCATCTGACCAAAGTTGCTCCTTGCGATTTGTTGAAAGTCCTTGCATAGCATGGTCTGACGGGAAACCCCTTCCTGTTAATCTGAAGGCCTTTCTTCTGCAGTTTCATTTTGAAATTGATCCGGGGTATATAGATAGTTTTTCCATTTCCCAACAGCTTAGCAGTTATGAGGTATTTTGACGCTCTTTGAATAGTGATCTTTGTGTTGTTCAATAAACCGTCTTCCGGTGACAGATTTCTTAACAGCATGCACTGCATTCCTTGCTTCAAGTGCATTTCGTGAGGAGGGACATTTGGTTCATTCAAAGCATGATAAAAATCCTCATTTAGCCCCTGCTCAAAATAATCTGCAAAACAGTTTTCAATCTTGCATTTTTCAAAACAGTTTGGATAAATACCGTTAATGCCGTAGACAGCGATTGGCTTAGTATCACTCGTATAAGTTGAGAAATAAACAGAACGTTTGAGCTACCTTAGGTCTAAGCAGAAATGCTGCGTAAAGTTATACACACTGAACAATAAAAATAGCCGCCATATGTGACATATGCACTACTAATAGACATATATGCGATTTATCGTAAGTGGTTTTTTAGGAACGTATGGATCTATGGGCTTGTTTAAACCTAGCAGCGCTCTTGCGCCAGAGATGGACGTTGCGCACACCAGACAAATCATAGTCTGGCTACTCACTACCACGGTCATATAATGAACAGCAAGAATTCTAAGAGATGTTACGCTATCGGTTGCCTATTGGCCACTTCTTACCGATCACTTGCTATCGGTCTCTTGCCGAGGAAGTTACTGTGAAAAAATCTTGTACCTCGAGTTTCGTTAGGTGCGTCTAACTCGTCAACGGAATAAACTGTATAAGCGAGTCCAGGTAACTGAGGAAAAACAACGTCATTGATGGCATCGACTTGAATATTACGTAAAGTAAGAATTCCAACGTCTTCGATACAGTCCTTTGTAAGATCTGGGAACACGAACTGGATAGCTTCGCTAACAGATGTAATGGTGTCAATGTAAGGAATTTCAATTAATCCATTTTCATCTTCGGTCACTTTTCCATCACCCACATTTTTTAAGAACCTGTAGGCATAGGAGATTGTTATTCAAGTGATTTCGCGCCACAAGAGTACACGAAATTCGTGTTAGTGAAAACCTGTACCGAAGCTGCTTGCTAGTAATTAGGAGAACTGATGCAGTTTTTTATTTTATACTATCTAGTAAAGAAACAATATTTAGAATAGTGTGGCATAGTGTTGCTTGCTCTATATTGTGTCACTACTAACTAGTATAATTATGAAGAATACATATTGTCCAGTACTAAAGTGTTGGTTATACTTTGGAAACTCACTCGGCATATTCTTGGTCGTTTTGCTGCCTCATCGGTTCTGTCAAGCCAAACGTTTTGAAGTGTTTCCAGAGTTTCCATGATTTCACACTGGCACAAACAATTTGCTCTCTTGTTCCATGTTGAATAACAGGCGGAATTTGTCTAAAGTCGCCTGCTGCAATGAACAGGACATCACCAAACGGCTGTTTATTTCGACGGACACTTTGCAGCATTTCATCCACAGCTTTCGGGTTCTTTTTGTGAATACTAGGAAACTCGTCCCACACAATAATCGTGGTTGCTCTGAATAGGTCCGCTTTTTGGGAGTTGAAAGGAACGTCGCACTCGAGTTTACAGTTCTCATTGTCATTATCCACCGGTATTTTAAATAAACTATGTGCGGTGCGGCCGCCTTCGTAATTAGAAGCCGCGATTGCTGTAGTCGCGCAACATAAAGCAACCATGTCCAGAGATCGCACGTAGTTCATGATGCTGTTTAAAACAAACGTTTTGCCGGTACCGGCCGGCCCGTCAACATAAATGAGACCTCCACGTTTGAGGCGGACTTGTTCGACAGCATGATTGAACACCGCTCGCTGTCCTGGGTTCAGCAGTTCGACACTTTCCTTATATGTGCGTTCAGTTTTTTCTTGATCGTATCTGGCTAGCTCGCGATCAAGCATAGTGTCTTCCGAGAGCGGTTCAGGTAGTCCAAAATCGGCCATTGCTCTGCCTGCAGCATCGAACTTCATGAACAGATCATGAAGTAATCTCTTTTCTGCCTCCCAGGATGAAACTTTTTCAAAAAATATGTAGTCTTCGTACATGTTCTCCTTAAACTGGTCATAAAGTACACGAGTTGGTGCCCCTTCACAGGATAAAACGAAAAATATCTGTCGTAGACTAGCGGGTGTGGCCAAATCTGCGATAGCTTCTTCCATACATATCTGCTCTTCGTTTGCGTTGTTGAAAAGACCTCTTTGC
The DNA here is from genome assembly GCA_034698045.1 of Paramacrobiotus richtersi. Taxonomy (NCBI): domain Eukaryota; kingdom Metazoa; phylum Tardigrada; class Eutardigrada; order Parachela; family Macrobiotidae; genus Paramacrobiotus; species Paramacrobiotus richtersi. The sequence continues at coordinate 9,876 of JAQGAU010005685.1, forward strand.
ATTGCTGCTTGTGCATAGGTTTCATAGGTTCTTCCGTTGACTGTGCGTAAATCTTCGTATGATCGAGCCGGAACATGCTTTAACAGCAGTCGCAAGTACCATACTTCTCCGGCTTGCAGTCGCTTTGTATCCAACCGTGGAACATGTAG
>JAQGAU010005686.1:0-10019 GCA_034698045.1 Paramacrobiotus richtersi
GGCAGTTTAAAATTGTGACGTGTTGATGCAGCAAATTCTGCCGCAGATCGACCCAACCACTGGGAACTTGCCCTTAATAATAAACGGTGTTGTTATGATGAGAATCGTAGTGTAACGGATGTATGTCCACGTGACTCGTGCGCATTCGGCATTCACTGGTAATAAACAGTTTGGTCAGATATGTCGCAGTTTTTAATATGTTTACTTTTTTCAGGTAAACTGATTAAATTTCTAACGATTTACTATAAAGTACCATAGTAATAAACGAATAATTGAAGATATTGATTTCCTATAAGATATTATTTTTTCTGTTAAATTTGCAAACCACAACTTTTTCCAACTGCACCTGATTGTCAGGCATTAACGGTCTCTTTGTCACTACGCACGTTGCATTTCGATGCGAAATTCCACTGATTTGGTGTGTTGAGCATCACCCTCGATCCGGAAAACACATGGCGAGAGCATTGCGGAAAAATCCTTCCCATGTCTGCCGCATCACACAGCCTCACTGTACAGTACCCATCCCGGCCGGCCCGTCCATCGCGGATCACGCGGTCTGCCAGCGTGGTGGCTACGGATTCCCCGGAAATCGCGGTCATCCCGAAACTATCCCGAAAGTTCACTTTAACCGATGTCGAACGTCTCCGGGCGTCGTTTTGCAGTGTGCAGCTTTTCCCTCACTACCGCGGGCGTGTAAATACAAGAAGGTCAGCGAAATGTGAGCACAAATGGTTCGTTAATCAGTGTACATATAAACATAAGCCCAGTGTGATGATAATAACAACAAACAAAAGACAAAACTGAATATAATAAATTTGAAAAAAGTTGATTAATTGGGGTCCGTTGCGTGGAAGTGTAGCAATTGTGACTGTTCTACCTAGCTACTTATTGAGGAGCAATTCCCAGCTAGGGCGCTAACGTTTGGTTTTATCGCAGTTCTGGGAGTAGTTTCCTGTGGATTGGTTGTAAAGGTGTTTTTGTATATGCATATGACTCTCTGTGGCATAAATTTGTGCAGGTGTTTAGTATTTTATAATCAGTTCAGTTGTTCATCCAGTATGTAGTGATGAGGGCAGTGATTAGAGCAGTGATTAGAGCTCTTTCAAAATTCGAACTGCTTCAGAATGTGTTAACATTTCTTTGGCATCCAGTATACGTACATAATAATGAGTACTTTTCAGAACAGACGTACTGTAGCACTGCAGCTGTATGCTTGTACCGTGATATGCGAATAGTTGATATTATTGTGAATCGTAGTGCAGAGGCTCTTAAGTACTGCTTCATGATGTCTTCATAATGTGAGTGTGTTCGAATGTCTGGATAGTCAAATAGTGTTCGTCAGTTGATAAAGCAGCTCAAAAATAACAATTTTGTCTTTTATTTTTTACATGAACAATAACTGGGTTTTGAGAGACACAAGGTTAAAGTCTGTTTTTTCGGTCTGTATGTGAACATTTTATTTACGTACATAGATTTTAATTTACTCAGAGTTCGATAACTATACCTTGCTGCTGATTATTATTGTTGATGGTTTTTTTAGCATTGTTGAATCTTTGGGCACGGGTACGGTAATATTTTCGAGGAATGGGGCTAATGTTTTCAAAAGTCTTCACGAGGGATAACTGTTTGGAATTGTTCGTGTACCGGTTGGTATCATGTTGGTCGTAGTGAAGTGGCTTACTGCCACCATACGCACAAGAAGAATCAACATCCAAAACTGTTAGAACTGGATTTTTCTTAGCATAGTTTGTTAATTTAACATTTCTTTTTACATCAAGTAAATCTGTATTTGCGAAGCCTGCGTTAACTTTCCAATAACGTGCTTTCTGCTCAGAGCAGTGCCGAGTTTTAGCTAATGTGTCGCCCGGTTCGAACAATTTCCTGATAAACTTGGTACAGATTGTAAGCTAATTACTACATTAATTTATGGAATTGAATACGTTATGTAGGAAGTGAGTTTTAAAATGGATCATCCGCTAACCGATCCTGAAGACGACGCGCCGCTGCTTAATTACACAGCAACTGTTTATAGGGTGATCGTCGTAATACACCACAATCGTAATTTCATTATTTTATTTTATATCATTCATCCATTATCGTAATTTCACTGCTGTGGTTTGCATTATTGACACAATGTCATGGTTTATTGTAGAGTTTTTTGGGTTGTTGTTACGGCAGCAGCAGCGTCGAATCATTCTGGTGGCTGTGACTGCAACTTGGTTCTTGTTCGTGCAAAGGGAAGTGCAAAAAAAAAATTAAAAAAAAAAATCAATTAAAAAAATCGCAAATTCTGTACCAAACACGTGTTTGGTACAGAATTTGCGATTTTTTTAATTGCAAAGTCACAAGTAAAAATTTTTTATCAATTTTTCAATTTTAATTTAAACAGAATTTGTAATTTTTTAAACATATTATTATTATTAGTCGAAAATTCTGTAACAAGCATTTCCCTAAATTGCACGAATAAGAAACGTACAGAAGAAGATATGTACAGCCGAAAAGAAATTAAAAACTTCCGTTTAACGTGGCACGGTACATGATGCAAAACAGTACACGGTATATAATGCAGCGTAGACGTATTGAAATCGCAGCGCAGTGGCGAATTAGGAATTTTCTTTCCTGATACAACCGTTCTCTAGCAGAAACGCCTACCTTCTGCAACATGCATGAATTCCGGCAAATTTTGCTATTATTATTAGATTTATACTAGTGGCAGTATTTTTGTAAGAAGGATACCGAAATAAATACGAAGACGCCCAGTGGCGTACGTAAAGTATAACAACAGCTGTTACGGTGGTAAAAAAAACCGAAACAACCTACGCCATTTTTGTCACACGAATTCGAAAAACGCGTAAATCAGTACCCATATGTTTCTTAATTTCATACCTAAATATAACTTTATCAGTACAAGAAGGTTTCGTTTTGACAGTAGCTGACGCAATCTGTGCATTTACGGATGAAACAACAGTAGTGTGTAATGGCTTGTGTATGGCTTCGAAAGAGTCATGATCGTAGTACAGTGGCTGAAGAGTTAAAGATTCTCGTCTTGGAACAACAAATCTAAGTTTGAGAAGGGTTCAAAATGCTTCCCTGATACAAAGACAAAGTGCTAATGTTACTTTTTTCAATCATTATTGTTGATAACCAACACTTTTATCGTTAGTTAAACTGACAAATTTAAGAATTAAACATTCATGCCCTAACTTTTAATCGTCGACGCAACACGGAATTCAAATCAGTACGCTGAAGTAAGACGAATGGAAAAAAATTCTACTTCAGCATCGATACCGAGACTTGTGATGTGTAAACTTAAATACAAAGTGTAACATTATTCTCAAGAAAATGTTTTATTTTGCCGGTAACTAACGTAATCTCTGCCCTTAGGAAAAAGCCGTGATGTAACTGACAAAAAGGCGAAATAGACAACACCTACATAATGGTTTCGAAAGTGAAAAGATGGGACTCCATTGTTCTTTTGTCCGTTTGTGCGCACAATGAGCGGTTGTTCCGCAATACGGTCAAAAAGTTTAAACAGAGATTCCGGATTCAAAATCCACGTTTCCATCCAATTTGGTTAAACGATATATCAATAAATGCGCATAAATGAGATGATCATTCTGAACCAGTTTCAGCCGGAACGGACCGGTGTGAAATTTTAAAATAAATTTCAAAAATTTTAAAATTCGTTTTAAAATTTCACACCGGTCCGTTTTGGCTGAAACTGGGTCAGAATGATCAGCTCATTTATGCGCATTTATTGATATATCGTCCAAACAAATCGGGTCGAAACGTGGATTTTCAAAGCGGCATCTCTTTTTAAACTTTTTGACCGTATTGCGGAACAATCGCTAATTGCGCGCACAAACGGACAAAAGGACAATGGAGTTCCATCGTTTCACTTTCAAAAGGATTGTATGGGTTCTGCCTCTAGTTTTCACCCATGCAATGGCACTCTTTCGCGCAAAACCTCCCAAATGACCGGAGTCTAGCCTTAAGAATCCTCCATTATTCCTGAAAAGAAAGTGTCATTGATATGATACTGGTATGAAAGAAGCCCCTTGAAACATTTTTTCCCACCAAACATTTTGAAACACCTCCAACTTATTTATTAAAACTTAGATAACAAATTTAAAATTAAAAAGCTATGAACACCAGCAAAAAATAGACATAACAACACTCAGATAAACGGCGATTACCACATTTTTCAAGCGGACAAACTTATCCGATTCTGACTGCCAAACTACTTGACGTCGACCTAAATCAGTAAACCTAATTACATTACTTGCGAAAATTACACACATTAAAATGCAATATTGAAGCAATATTGAACCGTATCATGGTCAATGATCAACTGTAATGTGAAGTAGTTTTATTTATCAGTATAATTACGATATATCTTTAGTAAAGTCAATCCAGCTAATTAAAAAAATAAATTAACCGATGAATCTTCAATCTAAAATATCCCGTTTTTACCGATACTTGGCTCTGACTGCTAGTTTGTTGATTATGGGGAACTGGCGTCCATCTGGTACCCTATTTGTTGACTGCCAGTGAGCCTCACTGAGTGAGGTCATGCGACGCTGCACCGCATGCTCCGGCAAATTTAACGGCACGTCGCCCTCAGGATTGGTCACCGGCTGATCCATCTCAAAACTCACTTCCTAATAAATATGTTCAAGTCTATAAAAACTTGTATCAGTTCACAATATGTGCGAATTTCTCAAGAAATTGTTCGAACCGGGCGACAAACTAGATAGCATCGCTGCTGCATGCTACAAGCTATCCATAAATTGCCCATAGTAGCATTGTATTATTATGGAAAGTTCTCACTGACCATGAGAATTACAAGGACAGATTCACTTGATGTAAAAACGCAAGGAACCTTACAAAAACTGTGTTCAGAGAAAGCCAGTTGTAACGTTTTTTTGATTCTTTTCGTGGATTAAAGGCGCAGTTAAAGCTCCAAGCACGATCAAAGCCACTTTACTATGACAACCTTTCAGAATGGGTAAGATATGCGTACACGAACAAACAGAAATCATATTATCACTGTTTACAAATCCTCATCGTCGACGTGACAAAAAATTCAACAACGCCAAGAAGACCAGCACGAATGATAACGAACAGCCAAGTGTGTACATGTACATCCACGTAAATACGTATACAAGTGTCAGACATTATATTGATCCGAAAGAAGCGGACACATTTTCCTCAAAAACATAATTTTGTCCAAACATATAAAGACTAAAAGAAAAAGTGTTAACCTTAAGCTATGGGCTGTTTTCGTCATCAGACGTTTCCACAATAGACATGCTTTTATTTCGCCATAAGAGCCTCTGCACTACGATTCTCAGTGTTAACTACATACTCTCAGGATTCCGCCAGGTACGGTACATAACTGCCGAATTACTTCCAGAACACAGAAAAACTGCCAAAAAAACCATCACTACCAGTTGTTATTTTTCCTTTTGAAAGGCAAAATTATCATAATTTTTGCACGTACACAACTGATCACACTTACTAATCCTTTTCTAAAATTATTACACTCGCAGTTTTTTTTTTGTTTATTATTGTTATATTATTATTGCAGCATAACGTTTTTAAGTAAGTTCGTTTCTTGTAGCAAAATTGTCACCGGAGGGACATATGCTCACGACACCAAATCATTAATATTATTGTAAGTTATTTCACATCCAAATGCAACGCGCAAAGTGAAAGCACCTAGGAAACGGATTCGCGCAAAACAGCCGGAAAACAGCCCTGACAATCAGGCACACTGGAAAGTTGTGGTTTGCATTCTTGCAAGCGTTTTTTCTTTCTGGTACCGCCGTGCATCGAAAATGGACTTATTCATGCGTCACGTTGTTGCCTTGACTGAATTTTACGGCGAATGATATGTAAATAATATTTCAAGTGACCGGTGGACAACTTTCACCGACCGAATCGCGACTGGAATAAAGTTTTTGTATTAAATTGTCAAACTAAGCCCATATAATCAGATTAAAACTGATAAAAATAATTTAAAAACAACTGCAACTTCTCTTCCAAAATGGTTTATTACAAGTTCCAGCGAATAATGAATGCCCAAGACAACCTAGCTACAGCCGTTACTATGTGTACTCGGTATGTGGCTATACCAGCAATTACAGCTACTTCGACCCATCTATGGTATAATTGTGCATACTTCAGTTCAGCCTGTATAGTGATCGTAGTGAAGTGGCTCTACATCATCCATGTTCGATCAACGCTGCGTTAATTCTGAAGATGTTCCGACTACCAGCACGTAATTCGTTCGTGTAAACTTCTTTAAACCGCCACTTATATACCGTTAACGTGTAAGGAACATGTTACGGAAACTCTGTCAAAAGCACATTTGTACGAATAAAAACCAAGCCGTAGTCATCGGTAAAAGAATGAATCAAACGTTCTGACACCATATTTATGATACATGTTTGTAAAGGTGTTCTAGATTGTTCTTACGTACGGGTGGCCGCCAGTCCTTTGCGATACTTGGCTCTGACTGCCAGTTTGCTGATCGTGGCCGGGGAACTCACGTCCACCTATAGTCCCCTGTTGACCCCCAATGACGTCCTGTGACGCTGCACGGCATGCTCCGGCAAACTGAGCGGCACCGGCGCGTCTCCCTGAGGATCGGTCACTGGCTGATCCATTTTACAACAGACTTCCTGGACAACAGAAAAAATATTAATAGCTTGCAATTAGAGCAAAAAGTCTCACGAAATCGTTCGCACCGGGCCACAAATTAGCTAAAATATGGTGCTTCTACTGCTACTACAAGCTATCCATTAAAGCTACAATACATGATACAAGAAGCCACTTCACTACACCTTGCTTTCACAATGCAGTAGGAACCTGATACGAACAAACCTTTGTATGGTCCATGTTTAAAAATCCTCGTAAACTTATCTTCAACGTGACGAAAGATTCAACAACGCGAAGAAGAAGACCCAGCAAGTCGAATGATAATTAACGGCCAAGTACAATTATCGGAGTACAAATTCAAAGTTACTTAGATAAAAACAGTAGACATTACCCGCAACAAGCGAGCTGAAACAATTACCTATGTTTTCCTCAAAAACTCGTTTCAGTCAGAGTATATCAAGACCGAAATAAAAAAATGATTATTTTTGAGCGGTTTTCGTAAGCTGACAATTTATACTTGATCACCAGACGTTACCCTGTTTAGTTTAGTTTAGTTTATTTAAGAGCAAACAAACCCGTGGCACTCGCAGTGTGGTCGTTAAAAAAAATGCAAAACAGAAAGAAGACAGAGAGAAGAAAGAAGATTATTAGATTTGACACAAGACAAGAATGTTCTAACCGCGCCACACTCTAAAACGTTTTCTGAACATTTCATGATGTTGGTAAACAGGTCTTTTATTCTCATCGCCAGGGTTGTCTTTCCAATGCTCCGTTTCGCAGTGACATCCATCAAAAAAGTTAATTTCAAGAAAGCCGGTTTACACATTTTGTGATGCTTTTGTGGATTATGCACAGAACTTGACAGAAGTCCCTCGTAATAAGCCACTTCACTACGACTCACTTTCACAATGTTTAGGATATAATACGAACCTGACGCGAGTAGATTTAAACCATTATCACTGCTTAAAAATCCTCATGAACTTTGACGTCGACGTACCAAAAGATTCAACAACGCTAATTGCAGACCAGCACGAATGATAATAAGCAGCCATTTGCAAGTGTACTTATTCTGAGTACAGGTATTTTAAATGCACGTAAATAAAAGTGTCAGACATTGCTGATCCGAAAGAACACAACACAAAGATATTCCCTAAAAATATATTTTTGTCCCTACATAAAATTAGCGAAAGAAAAAGCTTCTAGCTATTTTCGTAAACTGAACAAAGTCAACTTGATCTTCAGACACTTAATCGATAGATTCTCACATCCCATCGTATACGTAAGAGCCTGTGCACTACAATTCACAATAATAACTACAGATACTGATCAGAATTCCGCCAGGTATGTGCATAATTGCCGAATTACTTCCAGAACATACAAAACCTGCAAAACAACCAGCGCTATCAGCTGCCATTTTTAGGCAGAAAAGATCATAAATTTTGCAACCACACAACTGATCACACTTGCTGAACTTTCTGTAAAAATATACTCGCACTTTTAGGTTTTTTTATTTTTGCTGTATTATTATTGCAGTACAATTTTTTAAGTATGTTCGGTCCTTGTAGTAATATTGTCATTTTCCCGGAGGGACATGCTCACAACATCAAATGAATGGTAACGTACTTCACATCAAAATGCAACGGGCAATGTCGATCGAGGGACGAAGTTTCCATATATGATATATCTGAAGTAGAAATCATCATAAAATTTCAGCTAACAATTAGTCAAAAAAATCTAACAACTATCTGTACTTCTTTTGTTTACAGTAAAATTTATCAGTAAAATAATATCTTATATGAAATCTATATCTTCAATCGTTTATTATTATAGTACTTTATATTAAATCGTTAACAATTTAATCAGTTTACATGAAAACGTAAATTTTGTGAAAACTGCGACATCTCTTACAAAACTGTTGATTACCAGAGACTGACGAATGCCCACGAGTCACGAATGCGAAGACATACACCCGGTACACTACGATTCTCATCAAAACAACACAATTTATTAACTGTTGCAAAGCATTAATATGAAATTCTTTTAACAGCGTTATTAACACACCAAGTAAAAAATTTTCTAGAAACAACACAAATTCAGATTTACTACCGCTTTTCCATAATATGAAATTGGACAGAACAATACACATTCAGGGAAAAAACGGAATAGTTCCAAAAACCCGAAAACGAAGGATATTGGTCAGTTTGCGGTAGTTTTAACTACAGATCAACGGCACAACCCAGCATTTCGTAATGCTTCTCCATTCGAACGGTATTCATTCGCGGTTTGGGCAATTCGTAATCGGACCATTTCTGATTTTGCTGGCATATACTGGTAGACGCGCTCTGGAAATACAAATGATTTTAAATTTCGTTCCAATTTACATCGGATTAGACCAGCAGGCTACTTCATCGAAATGCTAACAATTTTTTAATCAGCATTAAATTAATTATGACCGAGCCACCTTCAGCTCATTTATTAAAATTCAAGTATCAAATTAAAAATTAAAGAGACAGAAACACCGGCAAAAGACGAACAACGACAATGCCTATTCCGATAAAATCAGCGGCGATTTACCACATTTTTAAGCGGCCAAACCTATCAGAATCTAATTACAAATTTAACTAGCGACAATTATTTACAGTAAAACTGAAACAATATTTGACAATATTATGGTCAACTGAGTAAATGATTGTTATGTAAAGTATTTTAATTTATTATTACAATTACAGTAAAAATCATTAACAAACCCGGTCAGTCAAATAAAGAAGTGATTCAGGAAAAGTTCGAAAATTGGAATTGCATTCAGACTACCGTAGGTTAAGTACAGATATCGACTGGGCCCCCTGGACAGAATGCCCTGATGAAATTATAACTAAATACGACAATACTTCTAGATCAGAACCTGGACAACTTCCACGAAGAGTCTGACGCAGCCGATCTGATATCAGAAATAGTTCTCATCCAAATTTATTACCTTATAGTTTCAAGAATCTTTAATTAGTGATACACATTCGTTTTATTAAGAATTATTATTACTTGGCTTGGGTTATTTGCCAAATACTACATAAATAAGTGTTCATTTATTGCTATTTATTTTATTTTTATTACATATCTTTTATTTATCAGCGCATTAATATTACTGCGCCAATGCAAAGCGAAATGAAAACCATTAGTCACGAACTGATTTGAAGTTGTCTGTCAATCACAGCTATAGCCGCGCTCTGTGCATTTAAAAAAATATGTATGCTTCATGAAGAAGGCTTTCAGAAGGGAAAATTAAAAAAACATCAGACGCAGAATGCGCAGAATCGTTACGTAATGTCCACGAGTTTGTTTTAGTATCGTCACATTTTGAA
>JAQGAU010005687.1:0-10019 GCA_034698045.1 Paramacrobiotus richtersi
AATTAACTGTCAGGCTTCATGGTGGGCAATGGGAGGGACTAAAACCCGTTGCCCAGACTTGGCTGGGCACCACTGTACATGTTTCCAATGTGTTCTGTCCATTTTGAAAGCATAAGTGCTTTTCTCAAGAAGATCGGACACCGCTGGTGACCAAGGATCGTATGGTTTCCCGAACTTCCAGTGATTTGTTGCAGAAGGGAAATTAATGCTCTTTATGCATGTAAGGTACGTGATACTAATATTTGTACTTTCCACACCATGGTAATTAAAGCATCACATAATTTAATTCTGCGAACGTTCTTTGTCAGTTTGGCCATAGTACGACTGAATCAAGAGACAGGGCATCTCCTGAATCCCTTCAGTGCCACTATGGTTTGGCTGTAGTTTACTTTTGTTTATGCGAGAGCAGACAAGTCACGAAAGGTTTGTTTGCGAAACATACCTCTGCTTGTGCAGCAGGTCGAACACGCATGCATGATGCCGACACATCTGGATAATCATCCCTATATGCGGCACCATGCGGATCATGCCTGCGTGGAGTTTTTGTTGCAGCATCCCAGCGATCTTTCGCTAAACGGACGACGTCCACTTGGAATGACATAACGTTTCCGGAGGAAGCCTATTCCACGGTACAAGGATTCGCAAATCATCTACTGACTGGTGACTGGGAACGGTTAAAAAGCATAGAATCTGTGCTTAATGAAAAGTTCCGGTATGTTTTGGATGCGCGCGAGACCGTGATGTCATCGCGCCCAGACAGTTTGTGTCACCAAATCGTGAATCTTTTCTCTGCGCGCGTATGCGCTGCTGTTGTGTTGTTGTTTTCCTTCTCGCTTCGATCGTGTTGGTGTGATGTTGTGTCTGCTATTTTAAGTAGGGGGCTCCCTAGTGTCGGCAGACAATTAACTGAACTATTAATATTATTACGTAACTCGGCAGTGATGATGATTTCAATTGTTTAAGGTCTTATGCAACCGTACTTCCCGCTCGAGCAACAGACCATTTAGCGCCAGAAAAGAACACCTCAACAAACCAAAGTACAATAGACTACATGGAATGGACCACTACTATTCGGAATCACTAAAATATTTAACATACAGCGAACATAAAAAACGTATATTTTTGATAATCTTGGACCAGTCCACCTTCTCCAGCTCTGCACTAAGCGTTTTCAGCAATGCATATGCTTCTTTTGGTAGAATAACCCTGTTCCATATCCTCACCATTTTGGTTGCGAAACGCGAACTGACGCTACTCGAATCAACTGCCACGGTGGCTATCGGCATCGGGTGGTCAGCTTGGCTCCTGTACGGCATCCGGCCGTCTCCGTCCTCAGTATAAACAGGATGTCGCCGTATGATACCAGTCAAAAGAGCATTCGGTACACAAGACGCAGAGACATCTTGATCCTTCTCAGGACTTGGGCATCCATACCATGAATTTCCAGCATCCTTGAGTATTCATCATATTCAGCGATCCCCATGCCATTTTCCCTGAGGAAACACTTCACAAAATTCTCAATTTCGTCGGTTTGCATGGTGGAAGATGGATTCCACGTCACTGCACAGTAGTCCAGCACTGGCTGGATCACTGAATTAAACATCTTTATCGTAGCTGCTTGAAACGCCGGAGGAAACAGCGCATTGATATACCTTTGTCTCCCTTTACACTTCGCCCAGACGGCATCACACTGTTTTCTCCAGTTCAAAGCTTCGTCCACAATTACACTAAGATATTTCGCATACGTTAAGGCGGAAACCGTATGTGCGCCAATCTGATAACCTGGTCCACATTGCTACGTCGTCTCAGATGGAGCTATGAGCACCTTCCGGGTTGAGGGACAACTTTTTCTCGCCTGTCCAGTCGTGAAAAGTGTCCATCTCCATTTGGAAAATCGTTATATCCTTGGCACTTCGAATCACTCGGAAAGCCATGATGTCGTCCGCGTAAAACATGTAAAAAGTACAGGGCCAAGCACTGAGCCCTGGGGGACTCCGCTTGTAACGTCTGACTCTACGGAAACAGCATCGTTAACCGTTACCGACTGGCAACGACCGCGTAAATAGTCTGCCACAATTGTGAACAGTCCGCTAACGATTCCGAGTTCGTACAGACTACATAGCATACCTCGTGGTTTACACGGTCGAAAGCTTTCGAAAAATCAAAGGACATTACATCAACTTCCCATCCCTGACTTAAGGCATTTTGTCAAGCTTGTACTGCAACAGTTAAAAGCAGTTGGATCGATTTTCCACTTCGGAACCCAAACGGATGATCTTGTAGTCCGGCACTATCGCACAAGGACGCTGTAAACAAGGGAAGAAAAACACTTTCGAAATTTTTTGTAACAGGTCAATCCGTGTAATTGGCCAGTCAGCATCTGACGATCAGCTGCGTGCTTTACAAATTTCCAAAACGGTTTCGGGCATTTCGCATTATCAGAAGCCTGAAGAATATCAGAGCGATAGTATTCTCTAGCTTTAACAGAAATTAGATTACTGACATACTTCCATCGCAGTCGCAATTTACGTCGGCCTTTCTCGAATCTTGAACATTTCATTTTTTGAAAGAATCGATCACGTTTTTGAAGAAGTTTTTTCAAGCTTCTCGGTAGACTTTTTGTGTATTTTCGGACGGTTTCAACTTTAAACTGATGGTAATCACGAGCAGTATCAGACACAGTAACTCACAAGCAGCATTCATTTCGATACCTGAATGATCACATCTTGCTGTCGGAGGCGCTACGGGCTTTACATACACCAAAGTATTTCGTCCTCTTGTTGGGAAATCGACAACCTGGCAAAGCTTAAGAACATTCATACAGTCAAAGAGCTTTCTTCCGTACGATGTAGCGCACATACCGGATCTCTAGTCAGTCCCACTACAGTTAAAGTCTCCAAGGAGCAGTAATTTACTTACGATTGGTAAGTCAGTTAAGTGCTGGCATGAATTTGATACGTTTTGTCTTACGGAATAATGGAGACCGTAGTACACTGCCAAAACAATGTCAACAGATACGAAATACCGGAAAATCTGATGGGTAAAAGGCCCGAGCGCATCATCGGGATTCTGATTGTTTGCTTCATGTTCGAAATGTTTGCGCCATCAGTGACTATCGTTAGCTGAGCACTTGTCTAAAGCGTGTGTCTAAAGCGGCTTTTTCCAATTTTTACGTTTTCACATGTTTTTTGTAGCTTATTTTCAATGATCGTAAGTACTTTGGAACAATCTTTAATAGGCAACAGCCATATAGACAATAAAACAATGCCTGCTCGGGGACCGCAAAAATTTTTCGCAAAATTAAAACAGTAAAAAGACAATCAAAATCGTTTTCTCCGCGCGATTTTGACATAACAGGAAGAATATCCAAAACTGCATTACCCTTAACAGCAGCCAAATACGTTACTTAACAAAAGCTGTCGATCGGGAGTCTCCAGTTAACTCACTAATTTCTCTTCCCTGTAATCGCATTGATAAGAGGATACAAAAGTCCAAAAGTCCTTTGCTGTCCTTGTTGTTGGGTTCCACCTTGTTGTCCTTGTTGGGGTCCATCTTGTTGTGGTCCTTGTTGGGGTCCACCTTGTTGTTGTCCTTGTTGGGGCCCACCTTGTTGTTGTCCTTGTTGGGGTCCACCTTGCTGTTGTCCTTGTTGAGGTCCACCTTGTTGTTGTCCTTGTTGGGGTCCACCTTGTTGTTGTCCTTGTTGGGGCCCATCTTGTTGTCCTTGTGAAGGTCCTTGTTGGTGTCCACCTTGTTGTTGTCCTTGTTGGGGTCCACCTTGCTGTTGTCCTTGTTGAGGTCCACCTTGCTGTTGTCCTTGTTGGTGTCCACCTTGTTGTTGTCCTTGTTGGGGTCCACCTTGTTGTCCTTGTGGGGGTCCTTGTTGGTGTCCACCTTGTTGTTGTCCTTGTTGGGGTCCTTGTTGAGGTCCACCTTGTTGTTGTCCTTGTTGGGGTCCACCTTGTTGTTGTCCTTGTTGGAGTCCACCTTGCTGTTGTTGTCCCTGTTGTGGTCCACCGTGTTGTTGTTGTCCTTCTTGGGGTCCACCATGTTGTCCCTGCTGTCCACCGAATCCTTGTTGACCTTGTTGGTTACCGAATCCTTTAGGGCCTTGTTGACCACCGAATCCTTGTGGGCCTTGTTGGCCACCGAATCCTTGTGGGCCTTGTTGTCCACCAAATCCTTGTTGACCTCCAAATCCTTGTGGGCCTTGTTGACCACCGAATCCTTGTTGACCTCCAAATCCTTGTTGGCTTTGTTGACCACCGAACCCTTGCTGTCCTGGCGGGCCTCCGAATCCTTGCTGTTCTCCCTGTCCTTGTTGATTACCGTACCCTTGCTGGCCGTATCCTTGCTGGCCTCCAAAACCGCCTGGAGGGGGAGGTCGCATTGCGTGCATATAAGCAACGCAGCCTACAAAGCTCTATTAAGTGCCGTTTTCAAACATTAGCCGGAAGCTTACAGGTCATTGACCTTGGTTCGTAAAGGTCTTTTTTGACAATTAATCTTTAGCTACAACGCCAGCCATAGCCGAAGTGTTTGGCAGATGCTACCTACCAGCGAGGGCAACTAACAACAGGGCAGACTTCATTTTCGATGGAGGGTATAGGAGGCTTCTGGGAAGATATACAGAAGAAGTAGACGCTAACTGATGACCATTCCTTTTCGAGCGAGGTATTATATATTTCAGCTTAGCTGCTGATATGGCCGGATGTATACTTCAGAAAATGCTTTTCCCACTTCTCAATGTCAACCCACTTGAGAACTTACGTGTTTGGCAAGGGATTAGATTCTTCAAACTTTGTCAAAGTAGTATATACACGTGCAAAGCAGAAGCAAAACTTATAGATTCGCAACGAGGTTCGCGTAGAACGTTCGCAGACCTAAGCAGTCTAGACAGCCTTGCTGACCGCAACGTAGCATGCTTTGCAGCTTGCTATAAAGTACGATATCCGGTGGACCCTGGGAAGTGGGCGCTGACTCAGATTTTCCTATTCGAACGCGTGGACACGTTGCAACGTGCGACACGAACCTCAACGTAAGCAGTTTCCAGGAAAGCCCCATGCCGTTGGACAGCGATATATTCTTCGAGCTAATGCATGATGTTGCTGTGCTACACAATGTGTAGATTGGTGCTAATGTATTTCGCTGTTAAAATTCATATATTTAATGGCAATAGCCCGGACTACAAAAATTCATATCTACATGGCACTGCCTATGCCTTCTCGTTTTCTAACGAAGGCCAAGCTTGATGGTGAGCTATATCTCGCTAGTCAAACATGGTCACAATTCGCTTCATAGAGTTATGTTTCTTTGTTCGGGTACTTCACATGTCAGTCAAATCACCTCTGGTGTTGTTGTTGCATTCTGCGCGAACCGAAGAATCTGTGTAGATGAATAAGGTTTGAAACTTCTTATGGCCTTTTCAGTTCTCACAGATTCTGGTTGCAGATGCCGAACCTTCGAAAATTGTTGACTGCAAGAATTCGTGCAACGCTGGTAATGCTTTGACAGTTTTGTAGACCGGTTATAAAATATTTAATAGGGAGAGATTGTGCATGAGTTTGATATTTCAGTTTTGCGACATCGCTGTACAATGACGACCGATGAACGGACTGCCGCAGTCAACAATGTCAGATTTGCACACGACCAGATCGGTGATTTAATGTATCTACAGAGTATGTAGAGTATTGCAATGCTGTTGTACTTAGAGAGTATCAACTGCCCAGTGGTTACTGTACTTTCCCTGTTCTTGTTAGCGGGATGAGGGCGCACCCGAGTTATCCTGTCCTCCAGAATGGGAAAGCTACAAACAATGGTCAAAATAAACATACCACGGGCTGGTCTGTAAAAGAACTAAAGGTTGACAACCGAGGCACTCCGCACCGAACGATCTTATCCGTCGCGCACTAATTTCGGCCAGTATGCCTGAAGTTCGTGAACCACCTGCTTTGGAGAGAGGAGACGGCAAACGGCCGGATGGTCTGACGCTCATGTCTTGGAAAACTGGCAAACCACTGGTCGCGGATGTCACGGTTGCTGATACATGTGCTGATTCCTATGTCGCCCGCACTATCACAACCTCTGGAGCAGCAGCGGATCAACGCGAAAGAGAGAAGGAAACTCGATACAGAGCAATTGAGAGACCGATACTGCGTTCAGCCAATCGGATTTGAGACCATGGGAAGTTGGGGGCCTAGAGCCACGGTGTTCTTGAAGGAAATTGGACGTAGAATATGCGAGAATAACGGAAATCCCCGATCGATGGCCAACGCATAAGTGTAGAAATACAGCGAGGAAGCAGCATTCTGTTTTGGGTACAGTGGATCCAACCAAAGAAATGGAAGATGTGTTTTTGCCTTTTAATAGCGATCTTTCGAAAGTTGTGCAGTGTCTAATTGAGTAATGCTGAATATGGTGATACGAAGATACCTACGTCCGAAAAGAAGTTGAATAACTTACCAATATAACAAGGTTATTTCCGTGCATCATGGCGGAAACTCCGTTACCACGTTAGCTCGAGACCGGTACAGATTTATTAACAATTCAAACCAGAGTATTAGCTTTAATACCACTAAAATGTACAATTTTCAGTTCCAACGGTGATAAGGGCGACCAAATCCCTTAAACGATAAAACTGATATGTGAAAAACCTATTCGTATTCACTGTTCAGCTACATTGCAGCCAGACTCTACGTAAAATTCAACTGGTAGAAAATTCTCCAGTTGTTTGCAGATTATTACTGGGTATAGGAACGGATGTGTACATGAGAAAGAACAGGACCGAATATGTCGAAGCGCTGTTAGTGTATTGCCAAACGGAGCACTCAGTGCACATTCTTGCCGGTATTGACGTCCTGGTGGGTTGCCTGCTGACGTTGGGCGTGGCTATCCTCATTGTTGTGCTTCTGATGAACCGGCTGATCCCCTTGACGGAGGGATTTTTCCCAGTTCTGTGTCTGATCGCTCATCGACTGGAACTCCTGCTGTCCGTGCTGCTGATGATCGTGTTGCTCACCTTGACGATTCTGCTGAATACGCTGACTCGACTTCTCGCGCTCCTGCTGGTCCTTGTGGTGGTCCTGTTGCTGAGCCTCTCGTTGTTGATCCTTCTGCTGGTTACGCTGCTGATCCTGTTGATGCATGTCGCGTTGCTGATCCTTTTGCGGGTTACGCTGCTGCTCCTGTTGCTGGTTATCCTGTTGTTGGCGTTCCTGGTGCTTTCCCTGCTGTTCCAGGTCACGCTTCTCGAACTGCTGCTGGTTCTGACGTTCCTGTTGGCCCTGGAATTTTTGTCCCTCTTGTTGCTGGTCTTGACGCTGTTGCTGGCGGTCCTGTTTGAGTTGTTCCTGTTGGTTGTTCTCCTGTTGTTTGTTCAGTTGGTTCTGGCCGTAGTTGGTGTTCTGGTTGTTGCCTTGTTCCTTGCGCTCCTGATTCAGCCCGCGGTTCTGTTCGTTCTGCTGGTCCTTGCGTTCCTGGTTCGGGCCGCGGTTCCCTTCGTTGTTCTGGTGACCACCTTGCTGATTGGCCGCTTCGCGTTGGGCCTTGTGCTGATCATCGTACTACAAGTTCAAACAAAACAACGGTGAGAATAAGACAGCGGAAACACAGCGACGTGAATGAACGAGAAACTAGCTGTACGAGAAAATAAACAAGTAAAGAAAATGGACAATGGTAGCTTCCACTGGTACTGTACATTACGTAACGTTATAGCACCGTCGTCGTTTACCCATCAGTCGCTTACCTGATGTTGCTGATTCTGTTGGCTAGACATTGTTGCGGTATCGGAATCAAATTTATAAAGTTCAACACGTGAGAAAGGTTCGAGTAAGTCGTTAAAGAATCGCTTTAGTCAAAATCGCTTTGAAATTTGCATGCTGACGGTAGCAGATAACCTACCGGCTTATATACCTTTTGCGCTTGTTTACAACGCCAGTTAAGAGTGCCGGTTGATCGATTTCCCTCTGGGTTGAATCCGATGGAGAGCACCTCATTCACCGAAAGATAGCATCGCGATCGATGGGCAGTGACTGTGCAAGAACTAGCGGCAAATTATGAGCCGCAGAGAGCGATTCTGATTGGTGAATCTTTTGTGTGAGAGCACGAGCCGGGCGCTGGGCCAACAATCTTTCCGGTTGGGGACCTGTTGTGCAAGAGAGTGTTGAGGTAACGCAGCGATAACGGAGTGTTAATGCGTGATCAAGCATTCATCTGTGTCGGTTGTGGATTTTTCCGTTTCACCGAATGCTCGCTTCCGTGGTCTATTCCAGCGATTTTATGGGAATCGCCAGATTCAACCTATAGTAATTGTACCTGCGTATTCCCGTGTGTTGGCGATAAAAGTCATTCCACTTCCCTTGTGTTTGTTAGTTTTTGTGAGTTTTAGAACAGTTCATAAAATCTGAAATCTTTTTATTATGTAAAGGACAATTGCAAAACTTACGAAGAAGCCAGTACCCTAAGAACGGAATGTACAGGAAATGTGGGTAACTTCGATAATGTGCGCTAAACAAGCGCTGCACAGGAAATAAAGAGAGTTTGCTCAAGATATATTTATTGCTAACAATATAATTGTCCATCCGTAGTAAAATTAGTTGTACGAAAATGAACGCAGCTCATCGTCCCTGGCAGTGCAAACTGAGTTTGTTCTTGTTATTAGAAGGCAGAAAGTTTGTTACCTGGGAACGCAAAATTAAATGTTTGTAGATATTTTCCCGGAAAAGAGTGCACTTTCAATGATTTTCATTGATTTTATTGATTTGGAAAATTAGTGACTTTATTGAAACTGCGAAGACGGTTATTTGTGGACGATCGTAAGCGTTAACGGTAATTTATTTTACGCGTAGTTTGTTTAATTTAAAGTGGCACAGCGGGCTTAACAGCACACTATAAATTGATACGAAGATATATCACAACGCAATGCTGACATTTTGAACAATTTTCACTATTTGTTCAAGTAACGAGAACACAACACTGAGAATGAGAGATTGTGGAATTTTCTACATATAAAACCAACTGCACAAACGGATTAACTGGAATTCATGTTCCAAATAATTACTGAAGCTGACGCAGGTTGCAAAATATTTGTGTTAGTCGGCTTGAGGTAATGAATGCAGTTGTTGCGGTTAGGATCGAGGTCGTTACACATTACGTGTTCGCGATCAGATTCATCAAGAAAAAGCTCTAAAGTAAACACTGTGATAATACTTAATTATATCTTATTTGTTGTCGCGGCTCTACTAACAAATGTGAGAAGCCTGTGTTTCCGTCCACAATGCAGGTTATTTTGCCTTTATTGTTCATTTTTTTGTGATTTTTCTCGCCATACGTTTGATCTTTATTTTAATCTGTCCTGCTATGAGTATCAAAATATCTTATGTGTACAACGGAATTAAGTTACTACGTACGCAGGTACTCACCGTAGGTACCAGTTATGTTGCGGCACATGTGCCGTGCGATGTGCGTATCACGTCTGTACCGGTAGTGTTGTATTTATTGTATTTCTACGCATTACAAATAATGCTACGTGCATAATCTGTAGATTGATTATCTGGTTGAACTGCGTGGTTATTGCGCAACTTCCGGTACGCTGGTGAGTACATTCAAGGCCGCCATTCTGCGCTTATCAGTCGGCATGCAGTTCGAGGCCAGCCTTATGGCAATAAACGTTTACAAGAACGCAGCTGACTAACGCTCAATCGATCAGGCGGATACTGTTAAACGGTGTCGAGAGCCAGCACAAAGCAAGCGCGCCGTTTTTCGGTACCGGTACATACAGAGGCGGCGCGAGGTCCGGCCGAAGGGGGGGGCGTAGACCCTGCCCGCCCGGTTCGTTCGCCCGGTTCGTTCGCCCGGTCAAAATCGCCGAAAAAAGGCCGAAAAACGGCCAAAAAGTTGAAACATTTTTAAAATTTTCCCGCCAAACCTAAAAATCTTCGTCAAACAATGGGAA
Source organism: Paramacrobiotus richtersi (assembly GCA_034698045.1). Classification (NCBI taxonomy): domain Eukaryota; kingdom Metazoa; phylum Tardigrada; class Eutardigrada; order Parachela; family Macrobiotidae; genus Paramacrobiotus; species Paramacrobiotus richtersi. The sequence continues at coordinate 9,953 of JAQGAU010005687.1, forward strand.
AAAAGTCCGCCAAAATAAAAAATCGTTCGCCCGCACCAGTCCCGCCAGTTCCGGGCGGGGCTGGTCA
>JAQGAU010005688.1:0-10018 GCA_034698045.1 Paramacrobiotus richtersi
CTGATCGGCGCATTCGATTTTGGGACAGTGTTGCGCCCGATCAATCATACATGATCTCTTCTGCAGCCGGTGAAACCCTCCATGACAAAAAGTTGTTCTGCAAGTACGTAATTTAAAATAACATTTTACAGCCGTGCAGTTATGAATTAGTACAAATGTTGTGGGTATAGTTTATAATTTTTGCTCATACTGCTCGTCACATTGGAGATATTATTGACGTTCTTAACTATGCTTTGTTTTTTATTGTTCAGACTTGCAATTTTACTTTTAATACAGTTGCCTTATTGACCATAGTTCTTTTGTCAACTTTCGGATGAACACTAGTTTCTTTTCTTGCTGAATGCAAACTTAGTGAATTACTGCAATTCGCATCGCGTGTTGTTTTTCTAGAAATTATCATGTGGATGGAATAGATATCATTCACGAGTATCAGTCTTCAATCCGTTCCATGTCCACTTCGGCCAGCATTTCAGCATCGATGATGAAAGAAGCAGACACGGGCTCGCGCTCTTTAACGGATTCTCCATCCACTGGTCATTCCGATATGATTACAGATTTAGTTATTTGTTCTACTGCAAATCAGATGTTCATTGTCTCTGGATCTCGCGATGGTATTATCAAAGTATGGAAATGATGTTCAGTTAATTTTCGTGATTGTTTTGATTTTAACAAACAGTGCGCTGTGATAGCACATGATTATTATGTTTTTCCGTGAGTGAATCGCAGTATAGGAATGAAGTTCTTTAACTGACCCTTTGGCAGTTTTGGAGGTTTATTGTTATTCATGCAGTTCAAAAACCAAATCATTAAAAATTTTAAGAAATATTTTGTCCCGCGTAAACAGGCATGTGCAAACGCCCGAGTTTTCTGGTTCGATTTTGGTTACGTCAAAGTTCCGAAATAAGTTAGTTTCGGTTACCAGACACGGACTTCATATAATATAGACGGAGTGGACATTGCATAAACTTCTAATTATCTTCTATACGAGTACATTTCGCTGATGTTCTGCATTTTGAGCAGAAAACTTGCCGTGCTACCTGTATTTAATGTATTCACGAAGCGTTCTAGAATTTGCTGTTACTACTCACAGCTGTCAGTACAATAACGGTTGAATTAAAAAACAGACAGATACTGTATTTCGTTTCCGTTCATGGAGGCCCGGATATTTGCCGACGAACTGGTCTTCATGTAGGGCTAGTAGGCTTGCATTCGTTTGCGAATTGAATTTAAAGTATTATCGTTGTACTAAATTTAGTCTAGGCAATATTGGCCATTATTAGCCTAACATGCATAATTTGAAGACGTTGACCACATCCGTCTTGCGGATCATTGCGTTATTAATGCATTTCTCGAGTCTTTTGGATAGTGCAGGTGAGCCAGTTATACCGTTGTCTTTATCAGTGTTATGCAATAAGGTCATTTTTGTACGTTAAACCAAGGCAGATGACCATCTCATCTACCTTGGTTAAACGAAAAGCGATAAACTGATTAGAGTCGCCATCGTCCGGTTTCTTCGAGTGCCGATTTTTTTGGACATATTATTCTTGGTACGTAAAATGTTGTGCAGTAATCATAATTCTGCACTATCCAGTGCAGTTACAGGAAAGGTCAGATTGCTATTTGAAATTAATTTGCAGGTACAGTTTGATGACTTCACAGTAGTTGCACTGCATTAGTACTAATACTGCAGTTTAAGTGTACTCTAATGTAGTTCCACTGCCGTCCAGTCGATCCTTAAATGTCAATCCAAAGCTAGTCAAATGGCCTGGAAAGCGGGTTCCATACTACATCGACTCGAGCTACCGTAAGTTTATTACAGAAACAGCTTGAAGTCTTAGAATATGCCTTGCCGACTGTGTGCAATTCCAAAACAGCTGCCACTACGAAGCAACTTATTCGGGACGCAGCAAAACAGGTCAGCACTGAAGTGAAAGGATGCGTCAGTTTTGTGGAAGTACCATCTCAAATAACCGAATACAAGGTTAGGATCACGAACAAGAAGGAGGATGGGTACGTTCAAGTACGTTTTCTTGTGTAATTATCGTATAAATAAAAGTCTTCTAAATCACTTTTAAAAAATTCAACTGTTATGGTGACTTGTTTACTTATTTCGTAAACCGTTATATGTTCCAGTAAAAGAAATCAGCAGTTAACAAAAGGAACTGTAAATGATGCAGAATTGAAGCGCGGTTTTTGGGAAAGTTTATATAAACGATTTCATCCGCGACTGTCGTAAAGAATATCAAGTACGTCAATTCTTCGTAGCTCTAAAGCGACACGGTGCTCGTCATGGCCGGGTCTCTACGCAGATGCGAAAAAAAGGGGCTTAAAAGAACAGAGGCTATTCATAACCGATGGACCCACCGGGTGCATGGATGGTTCCAAGCATTCCATTATGAAATTTTTTGCCATTATCGTGGGCAAAGTGAACGAGCATCAACGCGCCGACCGGGATGAATATATCAAAATCAATCAGGCCAATTTAATACAAGGTATTGTTTACCAAATTATGTGGATATCCGTCAAAGATAATGGATATATTATCGAATAATCAGAAAGTACAGTTTTTTGTATATTTCTGTACACAGTATGTAGTGCGCTATTCGATAACTCCGCGTATATAATGTAGTTCACTGAACTTGTGCAGATAATGACGAAGCCTACCGGATCCACGAAAGTACCAGTGAAGTTAACTTCTACCCTTACGATTACTGCTCCATTACCCATAACCAGCCGGAAGAGTTCGCAAAGCCGGGAACGGAAGCTTTCATTGTGAAACACGCACCACAGTACATCCCAAAGCTGAATCGCTTAAGTGAAACGGACTGCAAAGAGATTAGCGAGATGTACGGATGTGACGCCAGCAAATGTGACCCGAGTAAGAATGTGACACCATGCACCGAACAGTGACCTTTGGTTTTATTCCAACAGTACCGGGCAAAAATTTGGCAAAGCTGTGTTACTAGTTTTATATCTTCTTTTGTAGTGAATTGCGAGGATCTGGACGGAGTAGGAAATATTCCAACCGACGAGACAGAGGCGCCGAACGATGAATCCGAAACAGAGCCGCCGACCACTGTGGCTGCTGCCGAAGCATTCCCAACCGAGCCAGAACCTGACATTCCACAAGGCCCATCTCCTGACAATCCAGAAGCTGCGGAGAACAAACCCGTTTCAAACCAAGAGCCACCGCTAGAAATGTCAGCTGGTAGAAAAAGTCCAAAAACCAACTAAAAGGAATTAGTTCATCCAGAGCCGCCCTTTGATCCAGAAAATGCAAAGTGACGAAAAGTAGTTAACGAAAACGTCTTGCCTTTCGAAGTGACTCCGCATTTTGCCTTAGTGATAACGAAGTCAGTTGGCACGAGTTTACTTTTTATTTTCGGGTTGATAAAAATGCATGAATACCGTACTGGCAGTAAAAGCCAAATGTCTGTAAGGTAACTTCATTCATATGAAAAGTAACACATGTTGCATAAACAACAACGGCTAAATCAAAGCACTTTCTGTAACATTAAAAAATTAGCATTTCTAGCATGAATACTGCAGTACAAACGTTAGATTAAAGTCGACAAAAGAATACGCAAACTTCAGTCCGTCAGACATACAAAAGCGCCTAAATAAAAAACTGTAATATAGCGATGCACAGAACAATGCCCGCAAAACTTAAGATGCATGCAAGACAGAATAAAACCTGAAAGTGACTTATCATAACACTGATAAGAATTTTAGCAGCACAGATACACGCTTCATGAATATCGAATATTTGACCATAAAAGAAAAAGATCGTTCAAGGACAGGAAAACAGGGGGTCAACATGATTTCATCGGGCCATCGACTCCAACATTCGCGATATCTGTTTAGCAAACACTGCGAAATTCGGGCGGTTATGCTCGTCAAAAGTCCAACACGTCAGCATGATCTGCTGATACCTGTGGAAAAAAGCAGCGTTTTACAGCTGTAATTGTTTTCGCAATCTCAGTGTGTTTTAAATAATTCAGCCGCAAGGGGATAGAAAATTATTGAGATAGAATGTCTCCCTGATCGAATGAATATTACACGTAATTAACACGTCATATACAGAACATGAAACTTGCGTCTAAACAAGGAAAATATACCCGGAAATAAACTGCACAATCGACAAGACACTTACACAGTTTCCGGGCAGAGGTCTGGTTTCGGCATGACGTACTTCTCGTGGACCAGTCGACGAAGAAGGGTGTCCGCGGCGAGAATGTCCGGATACGGCGCTTCTCCAAAGGAAAAGATTTCCCACATGACCACACCAAATGCCCACACATCCGACCAGGTTGAGTAAAATCCCCGTTCCAGCGCCTCGGGTGCCAGCCACTTCCACGGTACCCGGGCATCATTGATCTGTCGATAATACGCCCGGTTGTGCATTTGACGCGAAAGACCAAAGTCCGAAATCTTGGCCACACCATCCACCGTCACCAGGACATTCCGAGCCGCCAGATCCCGGTGTACGATGTTGTTATTGAACAGATGCATCATTCCCTCTGCAATGTCCCGAGCGTATCCAAGAAATTCCTTGACCAGGTGGGATTCGCTGTAACCCATCAAACGACGTCGCTCCACGCGGGAACGCAGATTGCTGTCGCACAGCTCCATCATCAAGTAGATTGTTGGGATATCTTCCAAGCATGCTACCATAGTCACCACATTTTTATGCTGTGGCAGATCCTTCAACATTTGAATTTCTCGCATGAGTGAGTCACGTTCGGTTTTTTCGTCACAATCTGAAAAGAAAAGATCGACCCGTTGTTAGCAAACTGTGTATACTTCACGATTTGACCATGGCATGCACAGCAAGCCAGCATTACCTTTTACAGTTTTCAGGGCAACCCGTGTTTCAGTTTCCACACCAGGAAGTCGTATCGAGATTTCTTTCACCGAACCGAAATATCCCTCGGCTATCTTCCGAATAAACTTTGGATCCAGCGTATTCAGGGGCACATGCTCATCGTATGCCGGCAAATAAACTTCGTGTTTTGCGCAGTAAAGATAAACGAGATTGTCGACTCCTGTAATTAGTGGTAACTGGCTTGTCTGGAAAACACAAAAAAAAACTACTAAACAACTTTTCTTGATTAGCTAGATATTTTCAGCGCTTACGGTGGTGACTCCGGTCAAAGAAATGTCCTTTTTGCTGCTTCGATGCTGTTTACGCTTGTAAACGAAGAAAACAAAAAGAAGCCCCATTATCACTAATCCCATGATTCCCATTACGCCCCAAATAGCCTGGTTCACATTAGTGGAGGAGGTATCGTTTGCTAAGATTGGATCGCGATTTGGCATGACATTCGACGGGAGAGCGATCAGTGCATTATCAGAACGATCTGAGTGCATTACCGGCCGAGTGCCATTGTCGCAGCCTGTATAATAACAAAATAAATTATTTTGCAAATTTCAAATCATTTTTTACAGAAAAAAACACTGAATACCTGGAACCGTAATCTGTCCGACTGCTGGCTGACTACATCCGACTGGACTGCATGCAGCTACTTCAACTTCATACGTGCCCTTTGTCAGATCTCTCACTGCTGTTGTCTCCTGAAATGCAATTTATATCAAACCGATTCAAACGCAAAATATTTTTTAATCTACAGTTACAGTTCATTTCTGTTACGGGACACTCACCTGAGTTACATTTACTTTGCTGCCTTCCAATGGAGCGAATTCATCGAACGGCACGGGTTTCAAAATCCACGATTTTTTCCAAGTGATGCTGTATCGGAGATCCACCTGGTTTTGCTGATGTTGACCAGCAGTGCCGTTCACCACTGGGCGGTTCCAATGCGCCGTAGTGGACCATAAACAGTCGGCGCCGTTCTGCCGAACAGGCGAGGTCCAGGCAACATGTTCCGGGGTCGGCGGAGCTAACGGAAGTTCAAATTAAATGCAGCTGTAAAATTATACCTGGACTGCTCGTTAATGTGCTACAGATTATCATTGCGACAGGTCAATTCTGATCACCAAATTTTACTTTATATAACTGCCAAATTGTTGCTGCTAAATTATTTCTACCGAACCTAGAATAACTCTTATACAGTCTTATTATTCAATAAGAAAGCAGCTACTACAAAATAGAAACAACAAATAAACGAGTTGTGTTTAGAGGTATCGAGAGTTAGTCTTGAAAAAGAAGAATCGACAAGAACGAATTTGTTCAATCGAATTTTTTCAATCAAATTTTTTCAATCGAATTTTTTCAATTGTTTGTGATCACAGTCAGTGAACGTTATTGGCATCACGAAAACATGCTGTTAAAGGAAATGTGAAAATGTGATTAAAGATCAGAATGTCGAGATTGGAATCTTGATCTTGAGATTCATCTCACGCTGATCTTACCGCACAGCTTAAGGTTGTCTTGCGTTGCCAGCAGACAGGTGGGGATGGTCAGCCAGTATGGGCTGCCAAGTCTGATTGTGCCAAGCGGCTCTGGATCACTGCCACATCCGGTAGCCTCCACCACAACCTGGTACCGCTCACCAAAACGCAGTCCCGTTTCTTCAACAAGCGCTGCGACTGAACGTCCATCAGAGTCTTTTTTCTGTATTGACGGTAAGAGTGTTAGGATTAACGGTCAACAAGCTACATTCTTGAGAGCAAAAGGTGAGACAACAAATTCCAGCTTAATTCGAAGCTTCTTACCAAGACGATATCATCAAGTCGAACCGTCAGTGCACGATATTTTTCCCCATGTGTCTCCGGAAGTAGAAAGATTCTGATTGTACAGATTCTGTCTGTAAATAAACTGGCGGTTTTGCAATTTTCGCATACCAAACACCGTTCTCGGTGCAGTCGTCAAAGCTGAGAAACGTACATGTAACATGTTTCATGGCTAATCTACGCACGAGGACAATCTAATTTAATCAAAGTTACCTGGTACTTTCTGGAGAATGTAGGAGAACTTGACGGTAGCCAATTCCGGATTTTCCGGTGTAGCTGATACGACGGTAAGCTGACCAGGACTACTGAAAGTAGGCCCAACGGGAATATATTCCGCATTTTTAACATGACGAAGAGGCGCCATTGTTAGGAACGCTTCATCCCAAAAAGTAATCTAACAGAAGCAAGCGAACTGAGAGCTTGCAAAAGAAGCAACTTCGCGGAAGAGAGGAGAAATGATTCAAATGACATCTGCCGATCGAACTGCGAGGCGATCACGACTTACAGCTAGCGGATTGTACCCGTGCATGTCTGGCACGCCCAAACGTTTCGCAATCGTCTTTCATGCTGCAAGTTATAAGGTAATGTATCAATCGGCTTTTTCGAGATTTTTTGCCAGCCATCAACAAGATTCAGTAAATCGATATCCGCTCTACACGGAAAGACTATTAAATTTTGTACATTAAGTGCAAAAAGCTATGCGTATTATCATTATAATATGTACCTCGAGAATCCACATCAGATTTTATGCTATAGTGTACAGATGTGTTCTCATCTTACAGTTAGTACAGCAGGCTCAACTGGCTTGACCATAACCGAAAATTTCTGCTTGTATATAATGTAATTTATTGCAATTTATAGTATGCACATTTGCAAACATTTATTTTATCTATAGTATTTATCTGGACACTGACTTCCTTAATTATCGATGTAAGAGTAAGCTGTTTAGTGAGTTTCCTTTAGCGTTGTGACGACCTGTCATTCCTTCTTCGTGCGTAGTACTCTAGAATATTGTCAATCATAGATGGACAAACACATAAAAATTTGAATCTTACGGAAGAGATTTACAGCTGGCAAATTGCCATAAGGAGCTAATTGTACGTGTCCCCTTATGACTGTTCCGGCTGTAATAACCAACATGTAACGCTTGTAAGTAATTTTTCCATCCAAAAAGCCGCGTCCAGTTTTTGCACGCATATTTGCTGTTGTTTACTCAAAATTTTATTTTACAATCCATCAGTGCGATGGAATTTACGAACACGTGTCTATAGCTAGCCGTGGCGCCTGACTTCTAGTACAATCTGGCAGAATAATTAATAAAAATCGTTTCTTTAACCAACAACTTTTTCATTCCTTTTTTACTGCTGCTACAAGAACCACGATAAAAAAATCAAAAAGGTGCAGCATGGAGAAAATAATAGTAACAAAACTAATAATAATAACGAAACCGATACCAACAGTAAATACACAGAACGCTCAAGCGCAGACTTACTACAGATCTCATTCATTTTCTGCTAATTCTGGACTAATACACGCGTTCGCAAGACGTTGCCGTTTCATTTCAAAGGCAATTACCGCTACAGCGGAAGCAGCGTTGAGGCTATCCATGTTATTCCCCATTGGAATCACCAGTCGTATTCCTTTCCGTTCACTGGCTAATGCATATGCGTTCAAACTTATTCCATGAGTTTCTCCCCCGATGATAAGCACTATACTGCCATCGGACATTTCCACCTGATGATACAAGGCCGAAGCCAAGTCCTGTGCATACCCAGCTTTTCGCTCACTATCTCTTCTCGAATCGTTGTCGACCGCATCAACAGGAGATTTCTCCACATTTTCGGCGAGCAGAACCATAGCGCTGTCTTCCAGATGATTGGGCACCATGTCCCACGGCACGTTATAATGAATCGGTACATGGAAATGCCCGCCACTTCCTGCTCGCAGTACCTTTGAATCCCATGGATCAGTGCAATTCTTTGTTGCAATAATTTGGAAGCAACCAGCTCCTACAAAAAAATATTATTATTTTACCGGTTACAAATAACTTATTTTGTTACTTTCGCTCGACAAAAACTCTAGCTAGTGTATCACAAAAATGTATTCTTTTGCTGCTTTTATTGCTGTAACACACGGTTACCTAATTCATTTTAAAAATCCAGGGCGAAAATCATCAAGTTTCGATAATTTTGCTGCTTAGAACTCCAGGTTCAAACTTTAACTACCAACCTGCCAGTACGCGGACGATAGCTCCCATGTTTCCGGGATCCCTAATATTATCCAGAACGACAGTCAGTGGGATGGTTTCAGATTTATCAAAGTGACTGGCATCCGGCATTCTAGCAATGGCAATTACACCAGGAGGTGTAGTCATATCTGACCATAGTGTCATTTGTTTTTGCGTAACCTGCAGCAGCTCAGGATCGGATAGTTTCAGCGCTTCTTTGTGCAGCTTGTGCAGTAACTCAGGACTGCAGGTAAAAACTTTCTGCAGCTCGATGCCGCTATCAAGCGCGTCGTTGATCAAGCGAACTCCTTCTAGCAAGATCGTGCGGTTCTGCATTCGTTCCTTGCGGTTTTTTACCGTAAGAATGGCGTTTTTGAACACCCTATCATCGCCTTTTAGTATAGTAAGTCCGGAAAACGATTTGGTGGGGCTGTAAGTTTTCCGCTGGTCTTGACTGAAGCGATCGGCGACTTCGGTTCCTCTCTCGAATCTTTCCGGCCTGTCTCCACTAATGTGTGTTCTGTCGTTATCGCTCTCCTCGTTATTATAATCATTAAATCGTGGGTTACGGACGTCGTTGATAAAAGCATCTTTGCGCTTCTTCGGGCTGATCTCACGTTCGGAATTTTGTTGAGATTCAGCTCGTATAATTCGGTTTCTCGCCTGTTTCCGATCTGCAATCTCCTTCTTAGCTTGTCTTGCTGCAAATGTATCTTCCTCATCTGCCGTGCCATCCTCGTTAATCGGCCTACGATCGTACCGTTTCGGACCCTTTGGAGAATCCATTGTATTCGCTTTGGAGAATCCAGACTTGTTGTTAGGTTGTAAATCCTCACTGTCTTCATCCTCATACCTGGTCTGCTCCATAACTGTTTTACCGGAACGATTGGAAGGTCCATTACCCGCTTTCAAAGATCTTTCTTCATATGCTTCATCTTCCTCATCGGTTCGGGGACGGTAGATCTTTTTGTGGATTTTTTTGAATGATTTCGGCACATCTTCATTCTCAAGTGAATCGCGCGGGCCTCTGGGCCACCGAATTTCTGATTCTTCGCTGTTACCTCTCTGCTGCACATTCTGACCATCAGAACGTTGGTT
>JAQGAU010005689.1:0-10018 GCA_034698045.1 Paramacrobiotus richtersi
TCGATTGCCCAAGCCAAAAAGAAAGGTCAGCTGTGTTATCACGATGTTAATTAAGTTGTCCGCATAAATAAACTTGTATAAATATCAAGAGGGTGCAATCGATATCTGCACCCACGTACAACAGGATTGTTAATTTACGGTCATTTACGTATATACCCATATTGTACATCCTGATGTGTCTTCAATGTTTCCCCATAGGAGATCTATCATAAAATTTGAAGTTATAACTAACTGAACAATTAAATTTAACGTATTATCAGAATGCACGGAACAAATGAGGCTCTTTAATTTCGGCTGGACCACAACGCGGCTAGCCTGCTGTTTTCATTTTCTAGGCGGTGATGGGATTAAAAACTTCTACGCTGCAACTGCTGACAAAAAATAACTCCACAACCTGGAATCCGGTGCTCTATTGCTGGTGTTCGTCGATGACAGGACATTAATGTGCATCTAGACCAAAATTAATCGGCATCATTTGGTGGTATTTCTTAACTTTTGCCTGAACGCCTCGAATTCGCGAAACATTGTCACTCATTATAACAGGGCGCGGTGTTTTAAACATGCAAAACACTCTTCGTAGTTGGGAACGAAATATTTCCCACCAATGCTTCGTATTTCATTAGTTCATTTTTTGGCTTTCGAAACTTTTGTACTAGTAGTAATTCGGTCTTGTCTGTACACAATGCTGCAGTTGTTTATTACACAACGAAGTGTTAACTCATGGCTCGTGTAGTACTAGTGCAATAAAATCCAATAGTATGCATATTATGACCTTATTTAAATTATTATACCTGCATATTATTACAATAGTATCAAAACTTTAATATTTTTACAGTGTTAGCTGGACAGCGGAGTTTGCTTGAATGGCATTTCATCTTTGTCATAAATGACCGCTGGCATTGCTGCTGCATATAATATTATTGTACTGTACACTCAAGAAACAATGAGCGTACTTAAATGCTTAGTAATCGGCAGTGTGACATTATTGAGATTACGTTTACAAAACAGTATATATACGCTGGTTTGGACCAGTCAGTTTAAAAAGTAGTTTTGGGGAAACGGTTCTGCATCAGTTTGGTATTTTCCAGTCCGCGCATATTTTCCGGGATAGTCACACACGCTTTCTTGCGGGTACAGAAACCGTTACAGCAACCCCAGTGGTCGGTCCACATTTTGTCGGGAATGCCGTTCAGAGCGCAGTCAGTGTCCTTAATGCACCCTGCAAAGTTAACGAACGGTCATTAATATCACGTGAATGCAGTTGATTGCATGTACTATAATTTCCTTCGGTTATTCAATAACCTATAATCAGTGCTGTTGTTTTGAACAGATTATTCCTGAATGCATTCAGTTAACATTTTTTCAAAACATACACTTTCATAACATAACATATCTTTACACACAACATATATTTTCATAACATGCACATATACTTAATTTTTGTAATGCAAACCCGATACGATTTCAAAGCGTAATATCTATATATCAATGATTTTATAACACTTAAAACAGCTAAAAATAATTTCATTTTAGCTCAAATCTGATCGTGAAAATACATAGTGAATGTACTTACTTTCCCAACATCTCTTTCCGTGCATGACATGGTCTCCCCAAGCGCCAGTGCCCAGCGATTCCAGTTCATCCGAGTCGATGTCCTCATGGTGGCTCAGTTTGTGTGGCTTCATGTGCTCAAACATTTGTGGGGTGATACGACCAAGATCGCGGGCAATGGTCCATTCCTCGTAGTTCTTGATGTTGACGCATTCAAAGGTCACGTTGCTCGGTCCACCCTGGCAGCAGTCCATGTTAGAGCGGCACGAACGCGGTCCACAGAAACGGCACGATCCCATGATGCAGGTATGCAGGGGTGAACAGTCGGTCTCTTTTGTGCAAGCCTTTTCTGTAGAAAACCGACCGGTTTTAATTACATAATTAAATTTTTTTAGTAATCATACACTATTAATTATGTTACTAATATTAACTTTATTAATTAATTAATTTTTAATGTATCTTCCGGCCACTATGGAACACAAAAAAATATTAGTACAGTGGTGAATTTTCGGCCCTTCTAAAACAACTTTGATTCAGATGCATGATAATTATTATCTGCTTTATCTCATGCATTTGCAAAATATTTGCTTTAATAGATACGAAGCCGGTAAATACGAAATCTATCATTAGATATGTTCCTTGGTAAGTAATTAACCCGCACGTTTACCGTTTCTTCGTATATAATTCAAACCACATGCATATTGGGTATTTACCGGTGTCGCGGAAAACAGGAGTCGTCAATGGTACGCACAAATGCAACAGCATGTCGCAACGTAATCCATCTCCGCAGCACCTATCCGTTCTGCAGTTCATGGCACCCATCGATTGTCCTTGGATCAGTTTCATGAAAAATTCCACGATAGGCACAGTCGAGAAATTCGCAGTGAATGTTTGGTTTTGCTTGTGAAACAGATCTTGAGGTGGATTTGTGACCATGTTGTTGGTCGTTGTGGCGGCAAACACGGCACCTGCGCAAAAGGGCACGGTCATTAGAACGAAACATTAAAACATGCATCTAAAGAATTTAGGCAATTAAAAAAAGGCATCAAACAAAATAAAACGCGGAAGGTCCCACGTATACAAAACGAAAATGCACAGATGACCGAACACTGCGATACTGGCAAATAAATCAAAGGTGAACAAAGCTGACTTACCGGCGCACATACACAAAACTCCGTAGAACAACATTTTACTTGCAACTTTACTTGCTTGCGGAATTATAAAACTAGAACACCTTAGTTTTGTTGAATATGGCACTAAACTGAAGGGAAAGAAGCACATGTCTGGTATTTATATAGGTGTGTAGCTAGCCGATGGTCAGCTCAGGGGGTGTGTTCCAGTTACCTGCCCACGGACGAATAGAAGATTCCCTTCCCTTCAAAACCTGTGGCAGAAGATTTTCGCAATATATGGCGAAAAATATTGTTTCTGAAGGAAGATTCCTCTGTGTCGTTATTGCTGGATGCCCATTTAGAGCAAATGCAAATCAGTGCACTAGGTTTCCTGCTGTCAGCTGGTCTTATCGGTCTACATCAAGTGCTGGTAAAGTGGTCTCTTATTTTACGGAACCGCGACGTCCAGTTATCGATATTACTTGTAATTGTGGGCTTTCTATGCCGTGACAATAGTGATGACACTAATTTCCCTAACAGCCTGGCGCGTCTTCGTTGTTATCTTCTCACCGGGGAATCGAGTGTTTTTCTTGCTTTAATTTGACCCAGTTTCAGACAAATTCAGCGTGGCACATCTGCATGCTTTATAAACAGCAGACGTCTAATAGATAATAATATTATCATAAGTCGGTAAATTTGCTAAGTGGTTACTTACAATAATTATTTGTTTAGAGTCGGCATCTGATTGTGAGCTCAGATTACATACCACATCATTAATTGTAAACCACTATGTAAGCAGACAGTAATATCACTGTGTGCTAACAATAAATAACAGCAAAATGCAATGGTAATAACAACAGTAGTAATTAACAGTAAATGGTACTTCTATAGTCAGTACACTGTGGTAATATAACATGAATGCTTTTGTATTTGGTAAAACGTTGAGATTTTACTTCTCGGTTGTTATATTCTGTTTCAACGTTACAGACAGACTTACAGTTCCCCTGTGTCATGTGTTTTCTGTATTCATGAGCACTGACATCGATTCTGTGACCTGAGTGAATCATATTAGCTGTCGATCAAATAATTAGATATATTATCGTACTGTATGCAAAACATTTTTGTCCGTGTTGCTATAGGGAGATAATTTTCATCTGGGACATTATATACATGTAAACGATATTACGTTGCTGGCGCTTCGTGTTTTTCTAGCAAGTTACTGTTAGTTACAATAAAATATTCTTTGCTCACCTTTGTCGATAATTTCGAAAGAAATTTTAAACTCATGTATCACGGTCCGAAAAAGGTCTCCCAGGCGACAGTCATACAACCTGGCCACAATCGACAAAGTCGGCCCAGTTTAGGTATGGTATCCGGTAACACAGTCGCAAATAAAAAAAGCATCTTGGATTCTTCCCTCGATGTAGATTCTTACAGATCTTTGTCGTTGACGAACTCGGTTACGCTCTTTTTCTACAGCAGTATTTTATTACAATTTTCTGTTTTCGGAGAAATTCATAAGTGCAGTTCGCTTTTGCTCGAAAATTTGGAAAGTGCGAATATACTGTATATATATTTTCAGCATCCTCGGTAAAGCATGTTTTCATATGATTGAATTTGTTGCAGCCCCTAAAACACACAAATCAGAACATCAACACCAGCTGTCCACTTCGGAAGGTTTGGATTCTGTGAGGAGTGAGGTGGTGTAAATAGCGTTCAAATGGTTGAATGTCAGAAATTCCGAATATTATCGTATCTCATAGTTATGACCCAGTCGTACGTACAGTCGTCGCACAAAATTTCACAAACAAGCAAATGATTTTTCACTCTTTAAACCAGATAATAATTAAGAAACACTGAATTATTCAGATTGACGAAGCCAGGAAAACACTGGAAGAAGCCACGCAGTTCCTTCAGAATTCAACTCTACTTTCCGACGAATCAACGGCAACTGATGGAATCGATTTCGCTGACCTCAGGAGCAAGGTATACAACGAAAGGTGAACAAAAGTAATTTCGTGGGTTCTGAAAATAACTGGTTGGTGGATAAGTTAGTCGACGTCCTTGTTCTGAACTCTTCGAAACTGGATACAGCGCATTTTCGGAACCACTTAGCTTTTTCTATTTCTGGCTTCTAGCACCTGCTTTTTTTCCACACCTGATGTGTTGGCTACAGACTATCGTTCCGTGTCCATTCCTTTTGTAACAAATTTACAGTACCCTTCGTTTTTTCAGTGAACTAATTCCTTCACATTTATTTTCTGTTGTGTTACTCACTAATGACTTCACTGCTATCCATATTACAGATCAAGCAATCAACGCAGAATAAACTGGTGGAAAACAGCGTCAGTGGTGACTTAGAGGTAATACACATTATTGTAACCGACCTTTTTTCAATGCTGACGAACTGTATTTAATTACCATAGCAAATGCTTGAAGAACTGTCTAATGAAACTGGAGGAAACGATCCAGACATCCAGCAACTGAAAGATGTCTGGGATACGACAAAATTACTGAGCTATCAATTTGAAGCGGTCAAGAAAAGGGAGCCGATAAACAAAAACAGCAACGCTTCAGAAACCAAATGATAAAGCGGTTGTCTGTATAAAAGAATCGAAAGAAACTGGTGGAGTCATACAAAAACTGCACCAAGCAGAAGAACGTACCGTTCACTTCAAGATGACAGTATCATAGCTGATATTTTTGCTTTTTATACACAGAGCACATAGGATCGTGCATGGTACTATACTGTAACTTTCACGCTCTTGCCTTTCATTGCTCCTGTCCATTTTGATTCGTGTTGCCTGAATAAATTCCCCGCAGAGCTGAGATTCGGCCTCCACGATCAACCGGTACCAAACGCTCCAGAAGTGATGGAAAAGGGCACATCGTTCTCAGTAATTGATAATATTCAAATGGATTATTGCTCTTATGCAGAAATCTGAAACACGGATAGAAATCGTAGCTGGTACAACGGTAACATATGGCGGGATACTTGTACTGTACTACAAAATAGTAGATATCGACTAAAACAAAATATTACGGTACCGCATAACAAAATAAACAGAACGGAAACTGAAGCAAGATGTATATACACCAGTAAATTTCTCTGAACAAGCTGAAAAATGCGACTCTCAGTAATAATTATTAGCCTACCTTTTACAAAGCGTGTACATATCGGCGGCCGTATAACCGCGGCCCTTATTCAGGCACCGTTCGTTCTCCTCAATTTCCATATCCGTTGGAGTCGTAACCTGTGCGGCAGACCTGCAGAAATATACCGAATAGAACGCACAGCATAATACGAGAGGGCGCAATATGACAAAACAGCAATTTTAACAGTATTTTTTACGTAAATACCATTTTTTACGGGACAAGGCGATAATTTATTTACCTGAATACAATTTCCATAAAGCGTTCGAAACTGACATGTGCGGCTTCCTTGTTCAAACGTCTTTGGATCAGATAAACCAGAAGAGAAACACTACAGAACCACACCGGCGGAGGCGGTAAAGTGTCCAACGCACTGAAAAATATTTCTTCATCCTTCGAAATCAAACTGACGTCCTGTAGTTCCTCTTCCTCGTCCGCCGAAACGTCTGCCTCTTCTGGACTAGAGGCGTCTTCCTCTTGCTGTTCACTCGATTCGGGACTAGATGAATCCCCGCGAGTTGGGGGTAAATCCTGCCGCGATGGAGTTAAGTCATTGTCGCGTCCAGCTGATTTCGGGGTTATCTGGGACAAGGCGCCATCTTGCAGTTCGGCTGATCCTGAACGCGATGACCTACTGAAGTGATCCAATGGGCCCAGTGGCTGCGACGATTCTTCCAGTGGCCGAGACGCGGAAGTGAACCGACGTGCTCTTTTTAGGCTATTATTCTGCGGAACACCGGGATCTTTTGCCAAAGACTCTCGGTTGGATGGAGCATTTTCCTCTCCACGGTGCGGCGTGCGAAAAAGACTAGACAATGAATAATACAGGTCCAGTGATTTAGCACGCGATGCCATATCACGGATTTCGGTTAGATTGTTCGATCCATTTGGTTGAGCAGTGGATGGACGCCCCTGTCCGGGAGTACGGCTTTGGGAACCCGTGGCACTGGATGCACGCCGCTGGCCGGAAGTACCGTTTGGGAAACTCGTCGCAGATGGAACGCTGAGACCACCGGCTTGATCGAATTCTGCAGTGGATCGCCCACTTTTTCTTCCTCCCTGTACACTGTCAGGAAAATGTATGCTTTCTCTAGGTCTACTCGTACCGGGAGTGGTAAAAAGGTCGCGCAGTACAGGTGAATTCAGTCCATTATTAGGCAACAATATGTCGGCTCGGTCCGCATCTGTCCGTGGTCGATAAGACTGGGGTGTAGCAAAGAATCCCCGAAGTGAAGGCGTGGAACTCCCAACATTGCGAGGAGGCTGTATATTAATGTAACCACTCACCCGACCACCTCGATGCTCCAAATTACGAGTGGATAATTCGGGTCTGTTTGAAGTGGCCGGGTGGACGGACGAATGTCGTTGATCTTGAGAATCTGCTGGATTTGTCGGAGTTCGAAAACTGGAAATCGGAGGTATCTGGGACATGGAATTTCGGGGTGAATTCAGGCCATTTCCCAGGGAAGCACGTGGCACACCAATGGATTTCCTACTGGACTCCGCCGCTGACACGTTTCCATGGGTGAGTCCGGAACCACGATTTTGAGAAGGTTCAGCCAAATCAGGAGTTGTGATCCCGGAAAGGTGAGACTCTTGTTCTTCAAAACTTTCCGGTGAGTTGATATCAACACCTATTCTACCGCCTGTCGTATCCGCCGATCTTCGGCTGGATTTGTTGCTCCGTGGAGTTCCAAGCTGCAGAACGGGAGAAAGTCCACGATTTTCAGGAGGCAGTTCCGAGTCTCTAATTGATGAAAGACTAGAAGCACGAGATGTTCGCTTTACCGAGCTTCCTGGTAGAGAGACACTGCAGTTAATCGACGCATCAGCAGCCGGTGTCGATTTCCGACTGGATGGCTCTTTGTTCAACGGTGTGGCCGGTCCATGCATAGGTGAAAGTGCTCGATTTTGCGGATTGTCCCCTGAATCATTTACCGATGAAATGCTAACGTTATGCACACTAGTATTCCCGGAATCCATGGAATTCTCTGCCGAATCTCGCCCGGACATTTCCTTTTCTTGAGGAGTTGCCAATCCAAGGGGGACTGACCCTCTGTAATTTTTCGACAGGTTTGCTGGAGATGGAATTTGAATATCGAAATTTTGAGACCGACGATTGTTAGACTTGTCCGCGGAATTCATCATGGCTACCGAAGTGTCTGTCGTGTCCACCGATTTTTGACTAGCTCTGCTGATACGCGGTGTATTCAACTCCAAACTAGAAGACGGTCGGTGGGAGTAATCTGCTGAATCTCTTGGCGCTGAAATACTGGATAACCGAATGTCGGACACAGCAGAAATGCGTGGCGAAGTCACAACCATACGCGGCGACGCTTCTTCCGATTTTCTACTGATAGATGCCGGTTTCTGTGGTGTAGTCAGCTCAGGAATAGCAGATCGTTCATTGATCGAGGATAAGTTCTGTGAGTTATCGGGCGACGACATGTCGAGACTGGAAGATTTTGACATATCCGGATCGCGAGGGGACTCCAGACGATCTAAGCCATGAATGGGATAATTCGTTGGTTCATGATTTCTTGGATCCATATGGATTCTGGCACCTTTCCGTAATAACTCTTCACATTTTTTTTGACGTGGGGTCATTTCCGCACTGGAGCTGAAAAATACGAACAATGTTTATTGTACTAAAGTCAACCATTCGCCGCAATAACAACGACGAGAACACTTGATGTTCTGCATACTGTGCTCCGAATTCTCGGTATTTTCAATATTGTTACTTTTTGTTTATTAAAATAATACACTAATTTTGTCGTTATTTCTTAATTAAGTTCTGCGAACAGAAGCGCCCAAACCAATCATTTTTAAACGGTAGATGCAATATAAGATTCAACCTACACGCGCTGATTCGGACGAGCTGATTAGTATCGTAAGAAACGAATTCGAAGTGCTGTACAAACTATTAAGTGAATTGACAGTGGCCCAAGTGGAACAGGGTACTAACTGTGGGTGTACACAAGCAGCTCATCGCAAATAAATACTCTTACTGCTTACAGTCTTACCTGGAAGAAGCCGACATATCGAAAAAGCTCACTCGATCGCTGGAATCTCCTCCACTCGTTCCTGAAAACGAATCATCTTTAAACAATGACATATGTTTCACCCCTATCTTGGGCCATTAAATAATTATCTACAACAATAGCTAAATAATCTACAGCAAAGCCTCAGGAGTCAGGACACCGTCTCATGAAGTCTGTGGCTTGGGTCTTGGGCTAGCTAACTTTTGCCCCCGCACAGCTCCAGCTGCTACTTACGATTTGCATGACTGTAGAGTTTTTCGGCCGCCGCACGCACATTCGGAATAGGAACCGGGGATCCAATGGCTGGTAGCGACGCATCTGACGCATTTTCGTCTTCCGGAATTCCTGCGCTCCGCCGTCCTTCCTCCATGACTGACGTGGTTTTCAAAATTCTTCCGTGAGAGCAGTGAAATAAGAGTTAACCAACATATATGAACGAGAATCCAGAGACAAGTACAAGTTTTTTACAGCAAATTCAAAAGCAGCTTTCTTAAAATTACAGTTTATAAAAATTAATAGCAAGTTTCGAAGTTTTCGAAATTTTGAAACGAACGAAATAACTTAAAAATAACCAAAACGGCAAAACCTCAAGCACAGATCAAGCTGGCGGGCTGCGGGTGACAACAATAAACTGCACAAGTGCACTGACGCACATTCTTGCAGTGCACTAGCCGTCAGTCCTGTACTGTGCAAGTGTTTTGAACACTGTATCGTATTAAAATTTTTAAACACGGCTGTCCAAAGGTGGTTCTGCAAAAACCATATTATATAAGAAACAAAACCAGAATTCCGAAAAATGTCGTACAACGTTGAGGCGGAAACACCGTTTAGTAGTGTTACAGATTTACAGTAACAGCGACCGCCATGCACTAGAAAAAAATAACATAAAAACCGGTGGTACACGCCACTGTGACGCCAGTGCCGGGGTCTATGGAAAATCATACAATTTTACATACAATCTGGTATTACTGACATTGTGAAGTACGTAAAAATTGTGGTGAGAAGTTTTACGGCACTGTGAAGTATTTGAAATATTCATTTTGGTAACACCACTTTCGATTAGATTGCTTATGACTGTGAGCCTAATGGAGTTGCACCAATTGAGACTGCACGCGCACACTTGCGCGGGCTATTGTTCCAAACTGGTATAGTGCGTGGTGC
>JAQGAU010005690.1:0-10016 GCA_034698045.1 Paramacrobiotus richtersi
AGATAAGATTTTTATGTAAACGGTGATTGTAATTCGTAACAATCGAACAAATAATAACGTAAGAATTAAGCGTAACCCTTTTATCTTTTTATTACTCACTGATAAAACGTCTAAGCGAAAAGGGATAAATGCCGGTTCTAAGTGTTGTATTTTGATTGCAGAAATCAAGAAAATGTCGATAATACACAACGAACCAGTTCTCCTCAAGCCGGATGCGGAGCCTGTCAAGGCGGCCAGTGCGCCCAATTTGGTGCGTTCTGTATCCTCCACCAGCAGTGATGAAGGAGTGGATACGGACTGCGATCATCCCGTGCTGCATGTTGTCGAATCAGGTATGTGTAACTTAAACTAGGAAAGTGCACTCGCTGTTTGCGGGCACTGAATGACCGAAGCGAAGGAAGCACGTACTGTGCATAGGATAAAACGAGTTGCAGAAACAAAAAAATATTATAGACTTACTCAACCAACCAGCTAGATACCGGAAGAAATACGAAGTGTGAGTTAAAAACCGGCATTAACTGATTCAAAAAGCTGAGTAAAAAAATCGATTTTCTTTAGTAATTTTTGTGATCACAGGTCGCTAAAGGCAGCATTATGATAATTTGACATTAGTGGGCTTGCCCTAAGATGTGTGCAGCCAGGGTGGATGAAGTGCTACTTTGTCCGAGTATATAGCTAATAATAAATAAAGAAACAAATAAAAGCAAAAAATTATAATTAATATACAAAAAAATCTAATAATAAAATAAATCAAATTATAATAAAAAATAAAGAAACAAATAAAAGCAAAAAATTATAATTATTAATTAATTAATATTAATTAATAAATAAATAAATAATAAATAATAATAATGACCGACCGAATGACAGACACACACCAAAATCAATTAGAGCTGAGTATAGAGGACCTTCGCTCCGCTTCGGTCGATGAATGTAATTAACCAATTTTTCAGATAATTATTCTAGCAACATTAAAATTCGGAAAAAAAATGTAATTTATTGTAATTTCTCAGGATCTTTGTTCTTGGAAAAACGGCTGAATTAATCGTGAAGGCAAAATGTAGATTGTTAATTAAAGTCATTTAAAGATCAAGATTTGTAGGGAAAATGGGAGATTTAGTCGTTACAACCGATTTTTTTATTATCAGAATAAAGATATTTTTTGGAGCAGGAAAGAATGTCCGGGCTGTTTTGATTTAATACTCACCGGTTTCCCTGAAATTCAGCTTTTTATCGGTATTGTTCTGACGCGATTTTCCCTATGAATCATGCAACGTTATCTTACCCATTTTTGTGAATTTATCAGCCACAAACTCGAACGTGCTTTCCTTGCTATTTTCCGATGATTTCTTTTTTTCCTGGTGGACTTTGCGCTTAGCTGCAATCACTCAGTTCCGTTGTTGTCATAGGAGTTTTTTCCTTGCTAACACGAAAGCGCTTGCATAAACAGAAACATGTTTGTTATTCTGTGCTGGCGTAGATTTTTAACCTAAGGGCGAAATTTTACTGTAGAGGCTTGTTGAATAATGCGTAATTTCGAAGTCGTTCTATAAATCGAAATTATCATGTTTTCTGTAGCTGAGTATCGCATTTTCGTAAGATATAAAATCTACATTGGAAAATTCATTATTGCAGTTCTTCTTTTAGTCAAAATGGAGCAGAGTTTAGTGAACTGCTCGTCCATAAAATTTGTGAGTAATTCACCATAAAACTGAACATTCTCCGGCTTTTTATACTCAGGCTAGCAAATTAGTACGACTGAATCACTGATAACATTTTCTTTATTCCATGTGTGATTAGTACATTTTATCAATGTGGTGTGAACGCCCTGTGGAATGATCAGCCATCTGACTGGCACTAATGATAAAAACACTCAAATCCCTTTTAAGAACAAATCCGTGCATGTCTGTCGACATTTCTCACGTTTTCGGTCACGATTCTCCAAGAATAATGTTTTTCTTATCACATACCCATCACAACCTTGAAAATGCTCCAGTTTATGCAAAGACTCTTGGTGTTCCTAGATCCCATCATCCGTCGCCGGAAATCCCATGCGGGCGAGGATCACATGGACTGCGATGTGCTGCGCCGGTCCACATCCTCCGAATCATCATCCGAGGATGAGACGGACATGCGGAATGCACAGAATCGTCTGGCCAGCTTCCGGCGATGGCCGTTGACGTATCTGTCGCCGGCGTCGTTGGCCGTGACCGGGTTTTACTTTACGGGAGTGGATGATCGGGTGCGGTGTGCGTACTGCCAGGGGACACTGGCGCAGTGGAAGTTTGGAGAGAATCCCATTTATGAACACCGGCGACACTTTCCCAATTGCCCGATGAGTCGGAGGGAGTTTATTGTGGAGGGGTCGGGGTCCGGGCGGATTGGGGAGGATGTGTGTGGGCTGAATTTCCATACACGGGCTGCTGAAGAGGTACAGTGAAATTGGTCCTTTTTTATATATATTTTCCTTTTTTTCTGTGTGTTTATGATTTTCTGCTTCTTTTTTATCACCTGCATTTTTGCTACTTTTATCTGGATTTCTGGTTGTTTCGACTGGGAATTTTGTTTCATGAAATTCTAGAATTGATTGGTAGGAAATTGGTATTGTTTCATAAGCAAGCGGGTGTTAAATTGGATTATTGAGTAGATTAAAAAAATATTTAAAATTAAATTAGTAAGTTTTTTTGTTGAATAAGCGGACTTGCGAACGCGTTCTACTGCGAAATCAGTTTAAGAACGAATTAAATTTGTTATTTTGCGTTTCCTATCAGGAGAATTGTCGTATTTTGTTGCATACGGATGTAGAATTTTCATAAAAATGTGTTAAATTTCAGGACGATATGTTCGTCCCCGGGATGGCCCAGTACCGCGACCGTTTCGCCACTTTTGCCAACTGGCCCGAAGACAAGACCCAGGGTCCACGGGAGCTGGCGCAGGCCGGACTGTTTTTCACCGGATTAGGCGATCGGGTGCAGTGTTTCCAGTGCGGCCAGCTGATTGAACGCTGGGATCCCCAGGATGACGCGTGGACAGAGCATGCCAAGTTTGCGCCCGAGTGTACGTATCTGCTGCAGAAGAAGGGACATGTGTTTGTCGAGAATGTCCGGGAACGGTTTGCATTGTCCAATTCGTCGTCGTCGGGCGTTGAAGGTAAAGATCGTCAGATTTTTAATCATCCTTTTTTTAAATTAACAATATTATTTTTTTTAATCCTACGTTTTTAATTGGAGAGAGTCTTGTTTTTTCACGGAAATGTGTAAGAATGTTTTCTAAAGTAACATGTGTATACTCAAAATATTAGCTGGGAAAATGATATATTATTTTTAGATTTTTTGTTTAATATTTTGACATTTTGATTGTGATCTATTTGGCAGATGTGATCATTTGGTGGGTGTAGCTTATTTTTAGCAGTAGTTTCGGTGGTTTGGATCAAAATGTCAAAAATGTGACGCATTTTCGCTGATTCATTTTGCTGTACATTAACCCCAAATTTTGTGTCCATTTTAGAAGGTCCATCATCCTCATCGCCATCGCGGGGATCCAGCCACTCCGACGATGCACAGGATGATGATGATATCGAAGCGAGTCTCATTGTGCAGGCCATCACGCAAAACTGCCCATCGACACTGATTGTGGAGGCGCTGCAGGAGCGCCGTAAGAACACGTTCAACCCGCGATTCCAGACGGCGCAGGAGATTGTCGAGGCGGTGCGGGAGATTGAGAACAAAAAGAAGTAGGTGTTGCCTGGGTGGATATTTTGTCGGGTTTTAATGAGAGTTTGTGGTTTAGGTTGAAAGCACAGGTCATCGAGAATGTCAAGAATGAAGTGGCCAGTCCGATGAAAGCGCTCAGTGTACCATTAAGTAAGTCTTGCTGATGCTTGAGAAATTTTTTAGAAAATGAGAAATTTTTACAAGTTTTTTTATAACATTTTATTTATGATATTTTTTTCCAAAGTTCTAGAAAATTTTACAGAGACGCAAAAAATTTTAGACGTTAAAATCTAAAATCACATAGTTTCGCTCGAGTGGTTGCAGTAGCGTTCGACTTAAATTTGTTATTAAATATGGATGATTTGTGAGGAATTTGATCAGTACTGCGGAATTTCTTTTATGATACTGTTGCAAATTGTTTTTTGAGTTTTATAGTGGAAATTCACTTTTTTAGTAACCTTCTTTAGTTCGAATTTTCGCATAGATGATTGGTGAGATTTTGACGATTTTGTACTAATTATATTATTTTTCGTTGCAGCACTGGAAGAAGAGAACGCCCGATTGCGCCAGGAGCGCCGCTGCAAGGTGTGCCTGGATAAGGAGGCCAACACGACACTGCTGCCGTGCCAACATGCGGCCAGCTGTCAGAGCTGTGCGGAGAAGGTGTCCACCTGCCCCGTGTGTCGGACACCCATCGAGAAACGGCTGCGAGTGTATTTTTCTTAGATAAAGTGTGTTTGGTGCGGCCGAGTTGTCGCACAAGTCTTTGGTCTCGAATGGGCTGCTGACTGTGATGGGGAGAGGAATCTTGATGTGGAGCCAGTTTTTCGTTGTTTTTGTCTCTCTTAGCTTTGCATCTTTCATTTTTGTGTGTCTTTTGTTCCTTGGGTTTTACTTGTGGTGGAAGAGTCGAGTTTCTGGACGGTGTTGTGTTACTATGCATGGATTCATTTACTGATGTTATTTTACTTAACATGGGTTACTTACTTTGTATCATATTATGTGTAATAAAGATGTGGATTTTGTTGATTGTGATTCGCGTGATTAGATACGGAAAGTCCCAGCTTGTGGTCAAGTTTCAGATGATTCAAATAACGTTAATCCACATACAGAAATATTTGCCTTTTAGACGGATTAGATCAGTTTCTCGTACTTCATGGTAATAATTAGGACGGAATTAATTAAATGGGGAAATGCGCAATTAATTTATACAACAAAGAGTAAGAAATAGAAGTCTCGTTGTTTTACTAAATTTATCCTGGTTAAATAAGGATTATCCAGGAAAAATAAGCATTCAAAGACGAAAAGTCGAAGCTGAACCATATAACACAGCGAAAGGTCAGAGACGTTTACCCAACAATGCATGATAGATGCTGGTGCGAGATAACGGGATCGGGCATTGTCGGCCACCAATCTATCGCGATCGGTGAAGCTGCACGGTACGGTATTTACGAAAAACAACGACTGTGAATTTGTTCGCCTGATTCGGGCATCGGGTCTGTTTCTGTTTTCCGTTTGTTCCTTTCTTCAGTTTTGTCCCAGATTATAATATAGCTGGACAGACTATCGTTCACCTAACTATCTTCTGCCGTTGAAATCTTCTGTTGTTTAATTTGTCTGCAGATTGTACAATGGCTATGTCGCGTGCGAGGTCCGATAGCAGTGGTACACAGGCCCGGGTCTTCTGGCACATTGACCAGCGTAGTATCAGCCACGAACCCGA
This sequence comes from Paramacrobiotus richtersi, assembly GCA_034698045.1. Classification (NCBI taxonomy): domain Eukaryota; kingdom Metazoa; phylum Tardigrada; class Eutardigrada; order Parachela; family Macrobiotidae; genus Paramacrobiotus; species Paramacrobiotus richtersi. The sequence continues at coordinate 5,437 of JAQGAU010005690.1, forward strand.
AGAATCCCATCTGCTGCTGGAGAACATCATTCCCTCCTTGCAGTACCTGATGGCGCAGCACCACGGACGCACCGCCGTCAGCGTGGAGGCCCACTGCAATCAGACAGCGTGCCCCTTGGCAACGGACATGGTCTGGTATCTTGGACAGTGCCGTGTACGTGCTGCAGATGGTGGTGTTCGCCATGTTATCTAGTAACCGTTCCTTCTCGCCAACAGATTCCCGTCAAACGCCACACGGACACTGAGAACGATAATGCAGCGCAGACAGCCATTCTGCGCCAGCTCGTCCACGGTATGCAGACCAACAGTCTGTCGTTCCCTGTATGTCTGGTAACCGGTAAGTGTCTTTGTAACGGGAGGTTATGGCGCGCGCAGTATTGATGATCGGTCACTGCGTAGCGAAGATTCTGCAGCGAGTGCATTATGTCGGTTCTTTGTGCAGATGACGAGCAGCTCATGTTGACCAGCCATTACCTGCTCCCTTCTCGACTGGTCCTATGCACCTCCTTGACAGAATGGGACTCGGTGGCTGTCCTCCAGGTGCTGCGCGACGGCGGCCAGGTGTACCAGTGGAGCAGCGAATACGGCGCGTGTGCTAAATACCCTGTTTTCTTGTAGCCAAAACAATCTTTTCAGCCTTTTCAATGATTTAATAAACTTGGTACCAGTTAAATTTGCAATCTGCTAAATATTTACAAGTAATTGTGCTGAAGTACAAAATAATTTTATAGTCGTACAGTAATAGAATTCATAGTTCTTGATGATTGATCTGTGTTTTTCTCTACACTTTAATTCCGAAGTTTTCGGAAAAATCTGTTTGACCGATTTTAATTTGTTGTATAATCCCGGGCGATTAATGTACTGTATTAGTGTGCGTAACATTACACTATACCGACGACTGATCAAAAACGTACATTTATGGTTAGCAGCGCGATTGCCGTGGTTGACCTTTGTTTCATGGAGCATTGTTGTGGAATAGACTCGTAATTTTCCGTTTGCCCATCTCAAACAAGCATACTTTCAGCTGTCTCACAATCGCTAACTTTAGTCACTTTAGTCACTTTACCGCGCGCTCCTTATTTCTTCCGATTACAACTATAAATTCAAAGCCAATATTAACATTTTCACGTACCGCCAATATCCCTCGCGGTTAGCACAACAGCCAACGCGTTCTTTCCGGGATGATTTTCTTGCGCATTTGCGTACTACATATGTTCCCGTAGGATTACACAATTTACGCTTTTTGTAACCACTGGATACTATTGTTGCCATTGTTTTGCGGTGAAGTTTAGAAAGTTAAGCATTTGTACATGTAGCCGGAAGTGGGCATGTTCCTCCATTTTAAACGGCAAATTGCACATTCAGACGTACGTCGCGGGGACAGAATGGGCAACTCGTAAACGGTTAAAAAATCAACCCACGTCTGCCGGTCCCCGTGAGGCCTATGATGAGGCTGAACGAAAGGTCACGAAGATTTCAAGATATTTGCATAGGCCAGGCAGGTACAGTACTGCAGTCGTTCCTTTTGCGGCCGTCGTGTTATGATGAGACGCCCTAGATATGTTATGAGGATTACATATTTTGTATATCCATATTTTCCATGTTTTCCATATTTTCCATACTTCGACTTAGGCTGCCGCATATGCTACTTCTTTTACGGAACGCCAGATACGCAATCCTTCCCCCAATACTTTCGCACCAGGGGAAAATTATATAAACATAGAGGGAACTCACCGTTACCGGAAACCAGCCGTCGCAATCCTAGTTCTCGGATATTTTGGTTGCGCCTTGAAATCTGTCGAAACTGAAACGGTTCGCGTTTGTTTCATGACGAGTAAGTGTTCTTACGCGATAAAGCAAAAGAAAGCCTGAAATTTGCTACAATTTATGATATCAAACAACAGCAGATCTACAGCAGCTCTTGCTAGAAAGGGGATGAAAATCCTATTGATTGACGTATCTGTACGTATACGTATACACACTTGGGTTAGAAAAAGGTCATCCAGTTTACATGTTAGCCAGTTCGGTTTCCTCTTATACTTGCGCATCACATGCAGACTTGCAGTCAAGTTTTCCAAATAAAAGTTTTGTGTACTTCTACCGAAAGTAGTCACTGGTAACTGACTGGAACGTGCAGAGTAACTGACTTGTGAATAAAATTCCTACGTACATATGTAATATGTTTGACGTATTCCGTACACGTACTATTTGTCGAACTTACGCGCTTCGTACCTATGCGCGTCCGTATGTACATACCGTGGTATGTCGTCTGGCGGAATGGTTCTGGTCGAACCCGTTTGCAGGTGCGCGGGTGACCTTTCCTCGGCTACAAAGTTCCATACGAAAACTTTTGTCGATTCCAGACGGCATGGAACAAGCCGCTGACCGCACTATGTCGTCTTTGAGGCTGTTGGTGTGCCGTCTTCCTAACTAAATGTAACGCGACTCTGGTGCGCGGATACTAGATGTTCTGCCAGCTTGGTTGGGATCATTCTCATAAGAAGACAGAGGTGAGAACTGGCATTGGCAGATTACCGTATAATCCGTATCAAAGCTTTACGTAGCGATCACTTTTCTCCAAGTTTCGATATTTTTAGATCGTCATTGCTGAATTTCTTGTGATTTTTGTAGTATAATATATAATAAATACAAACCAAATTGGTATATTGCCAGCTACAGCCGTTGAAGCGCACGATGTAAGTAAGTTCCAACTGCGGAACGTGGGCAGAGCAGTGAGCGAAGATGAAGTCGCCAATATATATCGAGCTGAACAGTGTGATGTACAGTTCAGTAGAAGGTGCTGGGCATATTCTTGTCAAAGAGAACCTCTGGGAATCCGAATGTCGACCAAGGACGGAAAAAGACCGGACACTGGTTCCTGTGAGACAGGTTATCGAGCGGTAATCTGGGATGCAACATATCGGTTACTGTTGCGGATTCGACATACGCAGAAGGCAACACCAGAACCGCCGGATATGGACGTTGCGCATCTGGATGAGAATAGAAAACGCCTCCGATACGCCTTCCTGGAAGAAAGGGATTACTTGGTTAACGTTTGCTAACTGACCGCATAAACCCTGTTTATGGTGACGATAGTGATTTTGGTCGTTTCTCCAGTGTTTGATTGTCTCCTGAATGTCCCTTTTTTTTATTTCGGCTTTCGCCAATATAAAAGACTTAGATATGCACGAGTTATGGTTATTACGCTACCTGACAGGATCGGACGCAAATGTGGAAAAACGACTGTACGTACCGAGCATACGCAGGATCTAAAATGAGGAGATTAGCGTCAAGCATTTATTTATCGGGGGTGGATGTTGACTGGCATTTAAACAATCGACCCGTCACGGCTGGGTAACTTATTTACCACCGGCAACTGCAGTACCACGTGATCGTCAGCTTCATATTACACCTACCTACTGTATTGCTAGCTGGACGTTTCGCTAGATTTGCATTAAATGGGGGTACATCGCCGTCGCATTGCATGTTTACCTTTTGACACCGTACATCAACGCAGTTGAGCTGCGGCAATTTTAAAGTAGAGCGAAAAGGAAGTCAATGCATATACATGGTCATTAATACACACAGTGGGTATACGGTGTTACTCACCTGCGCATGCGCCATTTTCCAGTTTACTCAACCTGCGAGTGCGATAAGGTTTCCGCGCGACATTGATAGTTTTCTCCATGTCACAGAGTCTCGGCTCATAAGCTCTCCTTATCAGTGGAGCACTTGAAACACGGCCTTATCGTGTTGGTTGAGAATGCGGGGTAGTCAATTGTTTATCGCGTGTTATCAGGGAATAATCAGGCGTTTATAGGTTGATTTCCGCTTTCGGATTTTGGATTTGGGCTTGTTTGTTTTCTATAGCGGATCTTGTTATCCGAGCTGCCTGGAACCGTTTCTTTGGATTACGGGAAGATTTGTTCGTTGGATTAAATAATCCCAGAATATTGGTAAGGCATAATGTTATGTTTACCTGCAACTAATGTATTCTTGGGAAAACTTCATCGTAAAGTGTGGCTCGTACTGGACACGTATATAGTGCGTAGTACTTGTTTTCGAAGTGTAAAACAAACTATACTTCTCGGCAGCTCTTCTGTTCTAATTGAGAATACTTAGGTTCCAGCCAGTCTAACGTTCACTGTTAGCGACCATGAAATAACAGTACTTTATTGTACTGTACACTCATATTTTGGTATTGCACTTACAACATTTATTTACGCGTGCTTGGCCAATTTTAGTACTTGCTTACTGTGTTTAGTCCATTCATGGTATAGCATTTACTAAATTTTGTATAACTTAGAACTATAAGAGTAATAATTTTAATAATTACACTAATTGTAATAATTATTGTATTGACAGATTGTAATAATTATCAATACAATTAAGTAATTAATTTTCTATGAATTACTAGTACTTGTAATTATTACATTTTGTACACCAGGGAACAAAGTACCTAACCAAGGATGCACTCCCTGTAAAACACTCCGCCCACAACACACCCCCCACAACCATGAAAAGCATCTTCGCCCGTAAGAAAGTCAAATCCCCGGTGGACCAGCCGCCCGACCACTTCC
>JAQGAU010005691.1:0-10016 GCA_034698045.1 Paramacrobiotus richtersi
AGTCTGTCCACCGGTAGCACTTCCTGTGACAGCAATCAACACAATCCAGAACATTTAGAAAAATGTCAAATGAACCGCAACCAGGACATTTTCTGCTCTGCTCGCCGGCCTAAGTACAAGAGCTTCGTTTTTTCCCTGCTAAAGTGTTCACTGGCATCCACTCTACCCAGTTCTTGCTCTGCTGCTGAGTGGGTCTAAGTCTAAATGAGTCTAAGTCTTTATACAGTGGCCAAAAAACTTTCAAAACGTGTTTTATCAATTTCTTTCCGGCAGAACCTCGCAGTACCTGTAACATACGCAGGATCTAGCCCGTTCTATCTGTTACAATCAATTTCGCCAAAGAAATATTGCTCTGGGTCACAAAATGAGTCTAAGTCTTTATACAGTGGCCAAAAAACTTTCAAAACGTGTTTTATCAATTTCTTTCCGGCAGGACCTCGCAGTACCTGTAACATACGCAGGATCTAGCCCGTTCTATCTGTTACAATCAATTTCGCCAAAGAAATATTACTCTGGGTCACAAAATGAGTCTAAGTCTTTATACAGTGGCCAAAAAACGTTCAAAACGTGTTTTATCAATTTCTTTCCGGCAGGACCTCGCAGTACCTGTACCATACGCAGGAAATAGCTCGTTCTATCTGTTACAATCAATTTCGCCGAAGAAATATTGCTCTGGGGTCACAAAATGAGTCTAAGTCTTTATACCGTGTCCAAAAAACTTTCAAAACGTGTTTTATCAATTTTTAAGCAATAAATTAATAGATTTTAGTCATAAATATTAAAATATGTCAAGATCACAATTTCTGTAGATTACGTACTTTCTTGCGTCGGAGCGAGGGGAAAGCTATCGATGTATTATCATACTCGACTTTTCTTGCGATCGCTACGGACTTCGGGACGAAAGCAGTTAGGGAAAGGCAATAAAAAAGGTCACCTAGTATGCTATCAAATATTCATTGATTTTTCTGGTCACTGCCGCATTTATCAGGATGAAAAGCACTGCCGATCACGAAAAAATACTTATATTGATACCCAGTTAACGCAGAAAAAATGACACTGTTGCACGATAAACGCGTACTAGGGATGACTGTTCACTGATAGCTCCTTTTGTATGTTAGTTTAAAGTTCACCTTCTGGATGTTTTACATGCGGTCTCCAACATCTTAATGATGTTACCTGAACTGGAGAATCGACCAGCAAAAGACACGGATTTGCAGGAAGGGAACAGATTTGTGTAGTTTTACTGTAACGAGGATTGAATCAGCAGGCCGGATTCCAACAAGAAATTAATGGAATTATCGTAGTAAATACTCGAGTGGTATAAGTGAAATAAGCAATAAACTGTAATGAAGGCATTTAGTGTGGAATGGTTAAAAGACATCCGAGTGCGATGGTCGTAGTAGTATGCTGAAGTCAGTAACCCGATACTTGCTAATGGCAGACCAATCATCGGTTTGTCCCAGGCCGCGGCAAAAATCGCATAACGCTTCGGATGCAGAGCCACAGGCTAAAACATGAGGACATTCAATATCGTGCGGAATACATCTGCTGCCCTTTGTGCCAAGATACACGGACCTAGCGCAGATAAAGTAAGACATCTGAACAAGTTATCGAAAGCGGCAGCAATTGCGTGACTAATGTGCCATAAAAAAGGCGAACGATTATTTTGTTAGCAGATTATGGTATTTCTTTATAACAACAGTAGATCAAACACGTAATGCGGCAGTACAAAAATGTGATTGTGGGTCAAAATGGATTATTCGCAGTGAACAAACAGCACCTGGTTCCAGATACACGTCGCAGTTGATTCCTTGGTCGTGCAAGTCTTGGCAGCACATTCTGGGCGGCAGAAGTTAACGCGGGAGTCAAACAAAATGATCCAATATCGGGATAAATGGCAGTGAAGTACATTTCCAGTGCCGTAACCGCTTCGTTAACATAGTCCAGCGCCATACTGTATACAGAGCCGCAAGGCACAAGGCCGCTTGAGCCCGGTTGAAATCGTACATTAAACCCAGTGTTGCGCTCATACATGACGCCCATTGTCTTATTTACAATATTAGGAATATCAGCAAATGTTAGGCAAAATATGATTAGCCTTGCCAATAAAAGGGCAGCGTAGCAATGGTGGACTACTTGGCAGTTCAGTACCCACATACTTAAAGTAAGGTGAAGCGCGAAAATAAAATATTTGCGGCTCCGTCATGCGCTTCGTTCCCCAAAAGACTCGCTAGCACTTGTGAGATGTACTTTAACAATATATGGAAAACGCAGATTTCTGCCTACGTGGAACCTTAGTTCTCTGTATATATAAAAATCGGATTAGCTCCGTTGCCGGTAGAATCGGTATTATTTAAATTCAACGTTATAATCCGGAAAATTTATATACAGTATCCGGCGATTCATGACACATGATTGCACGAAACTCGGACGCACTTTATTCTTCACACGTGCACACGGTGATTGACGTGCTCTGGATCTGCTGCCCCAGGAGTTTAAGCCGGTAGTCTATAAATTTCAGTTTCTTGCACAGATTCGTTTATTTAAAGACTCGGCATAACAAGTCCACAAAGGTTGGATATTTTTGTGTTGTGACCATGTTCACTTCCGGAAATTGTAGCCGTATACTGTACATATATGAATTGGAAACCTGCGAAACATATTTTAAGATCGTACGCTATGCAGCAGGGAAAGAGGATTTTATTCTTGCATAGGAAATAGCTTTTTCTTGTGAATCTGGATACAGTGGGTCCGCAATGCACTGAATTGGATTTATACTCAAATTTAATATGTTATTGTACATACAGTAACAATGGACGCCTCTCTGTCCTAGCGCAAAACCTTCTGAAAGTTTGTACTATTTTCCCATACTCATCAAGCGTTACCAAATTAAACCTACTACAAACAACTCACATACACTTAGTAATGCGATTTTTATTCAGTCAAAAGGCAGGCTATGCGACATCGGCAAACTCCGAAGCGCATACTTCTGAAGGGAAGAAGATCCAGCTTCCCCAGACTGACACAACGTAAACATGAAAAAGTGCCATCAATTTAGAATCATGCAGTAAAGAAACACATCTGCCGAGAAGTTTGAACCCAGGCTAGCAGAAACATTGTTCCTGCAGTACGATCCAGTTCAGTTGCGTCCAGCTAACCAATAGGTCAACATGGATCGCTTGCCCTGGAAATCCATAATATCAGCACTAGTCACTTTTTTAACTTAAAACTGCTTTTGCTCTGCTTTGCATCCACATGGTGCGACAGATTTTTATATGAGAAGGTTGTGGATCGTACGCTATAAAGAACTTTTTGGCCTACTCCATAGTGGTTCGTAAATTTCTTATTTCTCTTCAAATGCCAGGAGCCATTTAATTTGATTTGTTCGGCATGCTCAGTGCCATTTCGCACTGGTACTCCGCTGGCAATCTTTTGTAACCAGAAGCTCATGTAAGCTATGTCGTACAAAAAAAGGCAAAAACGCTCTTACGGTCTTACAGTTAGCAGATAAGCATAGTGTACAGTACTGTTTCCACTTTGACATCGTACATGGATACAAAGGCATCGCATGTGCTGTACAATCTATTCAATAATTACAGTGTTTCTGTAGCACTCTCGCATTTTTCGATGGCTTCACCAAATCCGGAAACATCACCGAAGTATACGGTTGTATGGTCGTGGGGTTCTGGCATTATGGGGATGCCGCGTCCCAGTGCGTCCGTAGCAGACCTAATAATTGCACAAATTTCTGCATTGTATGCTTTGAATATGATGTTATTAAAGGGTGGTCATTAGCTCATATAATCTGATTGGACATGCAGAAAGGGGAACTGATGGACGAAGGGGCGGGATCATGCCACGTCGTACGTCCTGCACAGCATCTTTGTCGCTGACTTCTTCACGATCCGGTTGCTTTCTTTTTATTCTTTACCATTCCGCCGATATGGTAAGGGGCACTGCGTAGAATGATTTGCTGCAGCAGATTTGCTTTTGATGTGTAACTGTTTAATAGTGAACTGTGTTCGCAAAACTTGTACAGTCGGAAAATAAACTAAAACTCATTAGTTTGATGTAAAAGGATGCCGAAACTTCAGATATCACCTAAATAACAAAGAGAATGGCAAAGCTAATATTATGCCAGAATAACCGTTGTGCTCAGTTGTGGTCACCGACAAAAACATAATACACACGAGTTTACGCAAAGGCAGTTTACAGTAGATATAATCGTGTGCATTCTATATGCGAAGCGTGGAAAAATGTCCATAAAATAAGGAGATGCAGTTTCTTTCGACAGTGCACAAGCAGCTATAAACAGTTACTAGTGTACTGATTCAAGATACCTGATTGTGTTCCGTTATGTGGCATATGTTTTCGTAATAGTTCCGGTGCACGCCATAGAAGAATATTATAATGACGATTTTCGGTAATGGTACCAACTTACCAAGTGGTTGTGAATTAATTTCATTTCGCAATGACGGGAACCCATATGCACAGATTTTCAGTATAAAACGGTTATCGCTCAAGCAGGATTGGTCATTCACAATCAGAAACCCATGAGATCGCAAGTGAGTCGTATGCAAATATGTCATATCCTACATATGGAAACGCGAACAAAGTTTCTGTTTTATGTCTTTCGCAAAGTTGGTTTTTGAAACCACTGTTTTCCACCTTCGTCGCTCACTGTTTTCGTCCAAATAGTACGAGCCAGTCAGCGGACTTCTATATTCTTTTAATCCCACAAAATCAGTAAAATTTAAACAGCTTTGATATGATTGGTTTTGCTGGTACATGGAGTACACTCTGGTTCCGTATAGCAGCACAGCCTCGTAGAAATGAGCAACAACAGGGTCAGGACGTACCTGGAATTATGGCAATGCTGGCCAATGCATGATGGTAGACGCAACCATATACAACATGAATATATGTATATGTATATGTATATAAAAATAATATTGTTGTGAAATGTTGAGTATTATTATACACAGCTTCTGTATAAAGGAGTTTTATATCAATTGTACGTTTAATGCAGTGCATCATGCATATGCGTATGCCTTTCCTACTGAAATGAAACAAAAAATGTTAAAATTTCTCTGTTCGTTTGATTCGGATCGAGTATGCAGACTAGGATTTCGCTGCAGGTATCTTAAGTTCGCCTTAAGCTAAGCGCAAAATAAAACAATGGAATTACCCTTTCCAGTAGCGGAAAAGTGTTGTCATATTTTTCCTGCGTTAAATCGGTTATGTCAGCCCAAAACAGTCTCCAGTTATCCGGGGCAACGTCGTTCTTGTTGTTTATATCGAGCGTAATTACCAGCAGCGCTCGATACGCTTTCAAAGCAGCCCGCAAGTTAGACAGCATTATCGAAATTCACCGCATTTTTATTAGATCCCCTCCAAAAAGCTGTTTGTCTGAATAATACTGGTATTTTGCTTCGTTAGTTGGAAATATATTTTGGTCAGCGCCAAAAAGAAAATTACCTTGTCGTTAGCGTCGTTATTTTGCCCCTGAAAGTTCCCCATAACTCTCTGTCAAATAGCTCAACGGCAACGAATACCTGAGAGCAGAAATACAGAACTGCAAGTAAAATAAAATGCTACGTTTCTCTAACGTATTTCTACTCACATATTCACCATTGGTCATGCCAAGCTCAGGAGCAGTCAACTGCAAAACAAAACCCGTCGTTAAGTTACGGTAAAAAATCTGTTGTTACAGAAAAAAACACGGCATGATTCTGTTGAAAGCAGCATATCCGTGGCAAGACGCTTATCACAGTAAGTGCACAAGGTGACGACGTCGCATAGTTGTCACATTATTAACAACTATGCGGCTTTGAACAGCAGGTGATTTATTCACCATAAAGTTTCTTGTCATTGCAGCGTCCGTAAGAATGAAGAGCACCATAAGAAAAGAAAAATTAGATGCTTCATACCAGCAATTCTGCAATCGCATTCATATCGAAAAGGTACGGTAGTATTAATATCAGGTGCGCACAATGATACACATGGTTTAATACCTTGCGGTTATACCAGCTGTCTGCATCGTGATAAGACAGACAACTCTGATTCAGTATTAATTTTAGCGCTTAAACACTCGTATTGTCAGGTGGCCGAGAACATTCTGCATGTATACCTCGAGATGTCTTGGAAGCAGGGTATGTTCATTTGTGAGGAACAGAAACAGAAAAAAGAAGCTGACCCTGTGTTGACACTGAACCAGGAAATACTAGCTATAAAATCCTCCGTGACCTACCTGGGGATAGAAGTGGACAATCAGCTCAAATGGGGACGTCAGTTTCAGAAAGTTCGTCGAAATGTTAGCTATGGAATCGCCCGAATCGAACGTGCTCAAACCGGCCTTATTTGTTCCCAGCGTGTCACCCTTTACCACGCCTTTGTCCAACCGCCAACAGAATACTGTTCGTCGGTCTGGTCGTCAGCGTCTTTGGGAGAGCGGGATAGTTACATACCCAGTGCATAACTACAATCCAGGGAGTGCGTGACATGTTGCAGAGAGTTCTCTATACATATACATCACCAGCTGTACACACATTTTCGAAAATGACAAAGAACAGATGACTTGCCGCGCTTCGCTGCTACTTATATGTGCAAAGGCGGGGCCTCTACCTCAAACACATAAGGGCCTTATATATAACGGCTTAAATCCCGCCTGCCAGCGGATTTCCACATGCTCAATTTATTACATCGACTGTGCGTTTCTCCAATGCCTTACGTTAAAACTTTCCAGGTCCCAAGTGATCACTGACAGCAGCCGTGTCGACTTAACTAAATTAAATTCATTTCAAGTTTAAACTATCAGCCTACTGACTGAATGCTGTTTTTCTCATTTTTCGCTTTCTTGTGCAGGAAAAGCTCTACAGATCATTTAGTTTTATAATTTGGTATTTAAAACCGATCGATCGGATGTACTTTTATTTATTAACATTTGGAAATGACATTCTGGCCCGGGTACCCGGCTGTCTGTTAGCACAGCAGCAACGAAACATTTTTTATTGCGTGCTGACAGTTCGATCGGGTTCTTGGCCGCATTATCACCATTATTAAGCATATTTTCTGTTTGACTTACGGATAATTAGAACAGCGCGCCTTTTTCCTCACAGAAAGTGGCTTTTTTCATCGTTATTTTGATGGCATTGTATTTTTATTCACCGCGGAAGCCGGGATGCCAGGCAAATTGATTGTGCTTCCGTTGTTTGTCGCCAGTTATTGCGAAATCTGCTTGCAGGTACTAACAGACTTGACATACGACAGAAATTTTCCCAAACTTCTTGACAAATATTTCCTGCTAATTGTTCAGTAGTGATTTTGGTGTAAAATCACATAAGATAATGCTCTGTGTAGTCTGCACTGTGCGCACTTTGAATGGTGAACTTTTTTGACGATGTGTGCAGTGTGCGTCTTTAAAGTATGATCATCCAAATTTCCGCTCTCTTTTGTAACAATCACAATCGTTTTGAAGCCGGATATCCAGGCTATTCGGCTCTAATTTTGTTCGTGCACATTAGGTACGATTATTACGGTAATTAACTGGTGGCAAAAAAGCCTTCTAAAGAAATGCTCTGTAATTAGTACAATATCTTGCCTGTTTTTCCAGTGCTGGTGCTAACGAAAATCACTGCACTAATGCTGTGTATTGCTGGTTTTTTCGCTGTTTGTTTTACTTGTAGATTGCCTTGTGTTTGTTCCGAATCCCCTTCGAATTATTTAGAAACTAATGGGAAGCCGGATAGCCAGGCTGAAATGGTTCTTGATCAGCAAATCTGCTGTTAGATTTAAAGGAATGCCCAAGTGTCAAAAATCTGTGATAGCGTGCGGTTTTCAACCATCGGCAAGCCAGGGCTATTTCTCATACATTATGATAAGCTAACTGAATGGGAAAAAACAGGAAAGTAAAAACAGATTAATCGTAAAAAAAGCTGCAGCGGAATGAATTTCCGCTTAGAAATTCGGCGTCGTCAGGCAAACTGGCATGTGTATGTGCGTCGTCGATGTACTTATGTGTGTCGGTGTGTCGACGCCGCGCACACCGGTCTCTGTTTTGACATACAAATTCGCTTTTTTGGGGCGTTTTTTGGGGGAAATGTAGATATAAGGAGTGATTTATAAATTGAGAGAAGAGATTTCGAAGATGCCACGCTCACGGTCTAATATATCTCTAGATTCATACATTTGTACGTCTCGGATTCCGCCGTTTCGAACTACATTTTTATCCTTTAGTTTATAAGGATCTGATCAATTCAGGTCCAAAGACATTCAGTCAAGGGTGTGCAGTACGGAGAGTTTTTTCACAAATTCAAGATGTGAAATTCCTTATCGAGTTTTGAATTTTTTAGAAACAGTGATTACAGGTGGCGTATACGTAGTAATTCGTTTAACATTCGGTCAAGCCAATGGGCGAAAACAAACTTGAACCGTTACCAAACCGACAGATATTTTCATATGAGCGGAACCGGAAAACTATGTGCAGGACATTACGAACATGCTGTTTTAATAACGAGGGGAGCGCCAGTTACTCAAAACTAAGTTTGCATAGGAATTGAAGATGAGACTAAAGTGAAATTCAATGTTGATTAACGATTTTTTACGCAACGATCGTTATGTGTAGTCAGTGTAGTAACCAAGTTTTGGAAATAAACGTTTGGGAATTAGCACCAACATTTGGGCGTCCGCCTGTGGCTAGCTCTGCGATTTGATAAAATACCACCCTACAGTATGCAAAGTGCACTATGGTTGCAATAATAATATACGGTAAAAGTCATAAAATGCTGTCTTTCTGCACAGAAAGAAGCTTAGCAACGGTTTTTAAACATACAGAAAACAGTGTTCGCAAAAAAACGATCAGTAGAAAATCGGTCAGTGATCTTTTGCACTGATCGTTTTTGCGCGATCTGATAGAACAAGTATCAGTCAGTTGAAGTGACCCACGCATAAGAGGCTTGGTATTTCCACAGTATAGCTATTCTATTGTGGTATTTCTTACAGTTTACGGATTAATTTCATATATTGTGTAGAAAATATGGAAGGGTATGTACCACCTAAAGAAACAACAAAAATTATATTCTGCAGTATACCACGCGCTTTTAGCCTCGTGTAGTGTATATGTATGTGCAGCGAATCACCAAATCAATAAGTCGCCAGTACCAGCGCTATAACCAAAAGTCCAGAATCCGCAATTGATACATTTTTAGAACCTCCAACATTTCAAACAAGAATGGGTTGCGCGCTAGCGCGACCCAACACTTGTACATAATATTATTATGCATAACTGCCGTACACTACCATGATATCAATTTTACTGCCAGTGTAATAGGTACACATTTTCGTATACCGCCCACCATAAAAATTATCTGGTTATGTGCGACAATGTATATATTGGCACTATCTGCGCCTAAACTCGCTAACAAAACAGTATTTGGCTGTATTGCTTTTTCGTGATAATTTGTGGTGAAATCACTGAAATGTAATGCCACGCTGGAACTGCTGCTGATGAATTTCCTGGCAATATCGGGAAGGCTGTTATCGAGAGTGAAATTGAAGTACCCTTAGCTGATTGTTTGAATATACGTTTTGCAGGAGGTGGCAAGTTTTTATGATATGTTAAATGTGCGATATCGTATGCACAAGAGGGTGCACCGGAATCAGGTTTCTTCGACTCTGGACGCAATGATAGTGAATACTGGCCGACCCGTACAGTACATAAAATTCCACGGCAGCGATGGAGCTCCTTACAGCCCATCGGAGCCTTATCAAGATAAGCATAGATGGCTCAAGTTATGACAGACCTGCACTACAACGGCTACATAAGCTACAATTTATGCGTTTCCATAGGCTACAATGGTTACATAAGCTCCAATTCATCGCTTCCATAGGCTACGATGGCTACATAAGCTACAGTTTATACGTTCCCATAGGTTACAATGACTACATAAGCTATGTGTGTCCGTATGTTACAACTGTATAATTCATCTGTAGCCAGTGTAGTTCATTATAGCCACTGT
>JAQGAU010005692.1:0-10014 GCA_034698045.1 Paramacrobiotus richtersi
CCAAAAACAGACACCAATTACGGACTTGAAGTCCACTTTGATTACACCATTGCCAGACGTAAGTACACTCATTTCCGAAAGACTGTCGATACTAAAAGACACATCCATAGCTTGATAAAATAATGATAACTAGTCCAATGACCTTGGGATCTGATAATATTTTATGAAAATAAAAAACAAATCAGCATATTCAGAGTTTCACTGTTTGCAAAATATTTGCTTAACTGGTTCTGTCTTCAAAAACGCTAAATTCGCAACCAATATCGAGCTATCCAGTGCCACGGAATTACATCTCATCTTGCTGCCGCTGTACAGCCGCTGTTTTTTGGGCTGCTTTTCAAATTTACAATCTGTTAAGGTACGAATTTTTTCTTAATCCACCTAGTTTTGCTACCACCTACAACCAATCACGGTTTAACGCTTACTGAGTACAAAAATTCAGACTACTCTCTGAATCACAGTAATCCGGAAACGAGCGTCGATATGACTGGTCACATTTCGTAGAATTTAAGCTTACTGGGTCGAGGATGATATGAGGTCTTGTATTTGTATTTATTCGTTACCAGACAAACCCCGTTGTGGGACATACCAAGTCTGATAGCCCCCGAGCATTCCACGCAGGGAACCTGCTCAGGTTGCTAGATCTCACAAACTGGAACAAAAACCGCCTCCCGCCAGCCGGGAAAACGTAAAAAGTATCCAAATGAGAAACAGCTACAATACTGAGATCCCCGTAAACTACAACCAAAATGAACTAATCAGTGCATTCCGAAACTGCATGGCAAACAAACGTAGGGATTTTAACCCAGAAACATGTAAACTATCCATGTGGCTCCGAAAGTCCTGTAGCAGGGGCTGCTATCGGATAGTAAATCCATGGTCGAACGGAGATGTTCTCCTGCCAGTTCTCCCCGTACATCATCCGATTCTGGTGAGTCACGAAAGTCCCAACTCGAGCGAAAGTAGTACCATGAAGGTCCCCTGTTTTCCGCTGGTGAACACGAGCGAATCTCACTTTAACATTCAGCCGATGGAGATATTCCGTCAGCTTCTCCTCCGTTATGTCCCTTGGCAGTCCCCGCACGCAGAAGTCTCGGTGAGGAGGCTCCTTCAGTCGCAGATTGTCAAACAAATCATCTCGGTCATTCTCGTCAGGTTTCCTCGTTCCACGGGAAACGGCAACCCTCTTCTGGCCCGACTTCACAGGCTGAAATCCAGTTGGATCCTGTCGAGGCTTATTCGCGGTTCCTGGCGGGTCGCCGGCGCTTTCACCGACTACCTGCGCCAGCGTAGGTAGTCGGTGGTACTCTTGCTTTCATTTTTTGAAGAACCGATATATGCATTGCCTTTCGGTGAGCTAATTCCCAAGAGAATTTCCCTGTGTTTGTACAGAGACCTCACGAGCAGGCGAAGGGTACTGTGGCACTCTGAATGGCTTTCTTCCTAATGAGATCTGCGATGGCACAGACACGAGCCGCGTCAACTGCCCGGCGGCTTACACTCCAGCCGTCGGCATAACCAATCGCGCGACTGGACATCAGGCTTGCACGCTCCGTAAGTACCGAGCATTCGGGAATCACTAGACGTTTGTCAGTTCTACCATGTCATTGTACTGAAAAAGTTTTAAAATGACTTCAGCGAATAAAGTTCGTTGCTCTTATTGTCTTGAGATTCACTCAAAAGGGTTTCGCTGTTACTTTAAATTAAAAGTCGAGTTTGATTGACCTTATAGTGACATGAACGTAGACTCGTAGTTTCTGCTTTAATTTAAATGATATCGGAAACATGGAATAAGCGGTCTACTGTAGTTCGCCAGATTTAGCCTTTCTGATTTTTGATTTAAAATCCATGTTTCACTTCGCCTTATTTATTTTTCGTTTTTTCCTGGTTTGGCTAGATTCTCTTACGACCAAATTCCGAACAGGGTTATCATAAAATAACAGTTTCATAAATAATATATTTTTGTTGCCTTTCGACCAGACTCCAAGCCCCTGAATTAAACGGGTTGTCTGCTCTGCATGGTGAAGTAATAACAGTAATAATAATCAGTTGTACACAATAATTAAACTCGCCCGCGTGAATCTGACCTTTGTCATAATAATTCCACATGTAACTCGTCAGGTCAAGATCGCGCCGCCGGCACCACCCCCACCTACGCTCCACTAGCGCATACCTCACCAGTGAACAGCACCGCATACTACACCCAAATGACCACCGCTTCCCCGCAGAGGTTGACATCAACCCAGGCCCCCCGTAGCATGTTCTACGTGGACGTTACCACGCCGTTCCCGCAGGGTGGACAGCTGGACGCTGTCGGCCAGGGCCAGAACGAGACGCGCTATCCGCTGCACCAAGCCATGCTACCGGCCAATGTCTCGGTTACACAATCCACCGTCACCTACCGGCTGCAATGGCAGGATGCGTCCGATAACGGCGGGGCAATATCCAGATACAATATCATCTATTACCAGGTTCGTCACAGCTCTTCAGCGAGAGGTCTGCACTGCAGCACTCATTACTGCGTGCTTTATAGTTTGACTATATGAAATAACAAAGATTGTTAATAGCATGTACTGTATATGAGTAAAACGTGTAATGAAGTTTATTAATAAATACAGCTAATGAAATGTTAACGGTTAATTGCTCAACTTGATGCCACGTACTGTAAAGTAAGTTAAACAGCCTGAATCTGCAGCGGGATCACCCCAACCAGACGAGAAACGCCAGCTCTGCGGCGGATTTTGTGGACCTGAAGGGTCTAGAGCCGGGTGAAATCTACCAGGCTTACGTGCACGCGGAGAATGAGTATGGCTTCAGCCAGCCCCTTTCCGTCACCTTCAAGACCCAATCCGGTATCGTACAATTCTGAGTATTTCCTCAGGTTTTGCGATGATAAACAATTAGCTTACCTAAGATTCCAAAATAGCTACTATGTAATTTGATCCAGTTGAGATATTTGTTAATCTACAATTCCAGTTGATTGTGAAAAACTGAATTAATCTATGAAAATTTGCTTATCCGTATTCCTTATATTATAGTGGTGACCAGCGTGGACACCTCGCAAAACTGCCAGACGGAGATTGTCGATCATACTGCAACATCCCTGCTCCTGGCATTCTCCCTGCAAGACGGCAACGACAAGGAGGTCAACGGGTTCGATGTTCAGTTCAGCCGGACGGACGAGCCCTTGGAGCATCCGGTCAGCATAGCCTTTGAACGCGGAGACACGTTCCTCGTCAAGGGTCTCCAGCCGGCAACACGCTACCGTTTCCGCACCACCACCCGCTCTAACGGCCGCGGAACCGGGGAACCTTGCGGCGAATTTGAGACCATCATGCCCGATGTGGGACCGCCACTGGCGCCGAAACCCGCTCTTGCGAATACCGTGTCGTTTGAGCTGCACTGGGAGACGCCGGATAACGGCTCGGTCCAGCATTACAAGCTGGATTACTGGATGGTAGGCTGCATTGGCTGTATATGAAATTGAGCTATACATGGCAAAATTTCCACACACAATGTATTTAGACGGTTGTTTCTCTTTGGGCCCCACTACACTCAACTGCATCTATATACTAAGGTCGACACCTTTGTTTAAAAATATTACCTTATTAGAAATACGCAGTTTGTAGTTAATTTTAGTTTTTTGGCTGACTTCTCCAAATGCTGTTGAACTTCTTCTGATCTTTACTACGGGAGCAGTCATGAATATCCTGTGTGTAGGATCCACGGTTTGGTGAGAAAATACACCACAACTACGCCATAGCGGAGGCGCCCAAAACCTCGTACACTTTGTCCTCACTGGAACCATGCCGCAAACACCAGGTGGAGATTTCCCCGCGGGGAAAGCCCAAGGTTCGCGGAAACCGCAGTGGAGTCCATGCCAAGAAGCGGCGGCAGTTACCGCGCACCGCCCAAGTCATCAAAGTTACCTTTACCACTGATTGCAGTATGTCAAAACAGCCAGCTGGTTTTGTTAATACTACGTATTAACAAAACCAGCTGTACATATATATGTATACTGTTTAAGAGTTTCCGCGGATGGATCTGAGAAGCTGTTACAAAATGATATCGTAGCAATGCATTTCTTTGTTACTTATTTGTTATTATCGATAGATTGTTGGCTAGCGTACAACCGTCATGTTTATTGTTAGCACTCGTACAAGCTACTTTTCATTTTCAGCAATCGTCACTGGCAGCGTGGACAATCCCGGTTTCAGCTTGTAGAGTTTGTGCGGATTGAATTCACCGGTATTACTCCTACGCCTCATTACTTTATCGGTCATGACTTTCCCATTTCTTCTCCTGATACCATGACATCCTGGAAGCAGTCTCTTTAGTTGTTCGGTTTTTCTTTCTTTTTCGGAGTTTATTTGTTGACTTTATTTTCCTATCCTACTTGTTTTGACGGATGTTTTGTACCGTACCTATTGTTTCTTTGTGATTGATTTGTGTTCGATTGGATACCGAGGCTTTACATCTAGATGGTTTGTTTAGTTCTTGTTGCTTACAGTCGTTTTGCTGACAATAAGGAATTTTAGTCAAACCAGTCCAATTTATGTTGAAGAACTGAGATAAAAAAATCAATGTGAAATTAATTGTGCCGACAAGCTCTGCTTCTTGAAATCACACGGCTATTCTAGTACCTCGCAAACGTGCCTACTGGGCTCTGTGCACACATTATATATATCTTAGGTATCTGATCTTTGTTAGTGCTAGTCCTCGTGTGTATTACTAGCACGTAGATCCTGTGTCTCTTTTCAGATTGGTAAACTGGACATTTCCCCTGTGTTCTGAAAGAATTGAAGCTATCGTTTTGCCTGTCATATCTATAAGGGATACTCTCTGGCCTTGCAACATGCAACGATAAAATGCCTGAACCGAAACCAGAATGAACGGCTGTTGCACTCGCAACCAGGAAGATCATCCCACAACGGTAACCAGTGGAACAGACGGTAACCAGTCTGGTTGCGAGAACACTTATGGAACGCTGTAGTTCTGCCGGAGGATGCGATGCATACGGACCGATGAAGCCGTTTAGTGCGGAGTTTGAAAAGTAGACTGGCCAAAGGATATCAAGATCACGTTCTCGTACTTTTGCATAAGTATGTGAAATACTTTGACGATTGCAGCTAATACTGGTTTTCTTGTGAATCTGGGAACAGATGTGTTGTCGGGTTTATTAACTGTGTCTGTCTCGTAAGTGGTCAAACGCTCCAGCGTGCGAACGGTCGTATCGATCGCACCTCAGTCAAATGAAATCATAATCAAAGTAAGCAACGAATAAAATTCCGGCTGTATATGTACCTCATAACTCATAATTGCTGGTCATAACTCATAACCCATAACTCATAACTCATAAGTCACACTCATAGCTCATAAACGCTGGTCAGTACTCATAGGCGATGGGCATCAAACCCACCAGTGGTGAGTTGCGGTTACTGCTCAATGGTTTCTGGGTCAAATACTCTGCCAGTCTGGCCCAGTCACCTGAAAGGGCCTTCGACAAAGGCCATAATTATTGACCAATTCAGCGGTGGTTTTTGCGGCTTACTCGTCGCACCCTGGTGCCCCTCACTGCTATCTACGCGTAATGCCTCAACACAATGCCTTCTGATATGACGATATGTTAGTCAAGCACTTCTATGACAATTAAAAAGCAATCACTACTGAAATCCAGATCGGTTAACGATATATTGATACGTAACACTACCCAGTCGAGGTCAAATGCAAACGCTGGTCAGCAATCATCAATAGTGGTCATCACTCAGCAGTGGTCACTGTTCAGTGGTTCCAGTGACAAATACTCTGCCAGTCATTGCAGGCCGTAATTATTAACCAATGTAGCGGTGGTCCTCGGTGCTTACTCGTCGCGCCCCGTCAACATCACCCACACCTTGGACCCACGAGACGGTGTGCGGTACCGTAAGATGTCGTTCTTCCCTTATGGTAACGCTGGTCTCTAGACGGGATTAATGTTCAACACCTGACAAAGCAGACACTGCACGCGCTGCTCCAGCCAGCGTTTCCAACACGGCAAACGTAAAATTGAATTATATGTTATTTGATGTGTTTGAAGTGTTTCTGAGCGCAGATGACTGAATCGGTGCAGTTCTGTTTCTTACCTGTAATTACACTAGTCACTGTGGTTCTTCAGCGTCAGAGTTTAACGTATTTTAACTCATACCACTGCTTAGACCTCTGATGTGGTCACTCTCGAAGTATTTGTAGTGCAACCATTGATCATTGACCGGCACTGGCCGCAACTGACCACTGGTTGGTTTTATGCCCACCGAATATGAGTACTGACCAGCGTTTATGAGTTATGAGTACGACTTATGAGTTATGAGTTATGGGTTATGAGTTATGACCAGCAATTATGAGTTATGAGGTTCATATACAGCCATAAATTCCTCCAAGTGCCACTACCAGTGTGAAAAACAAAAAAATGCAACGTAGTATTAACAGGAAACGTCTTCGGCGTGCGCCTTAGAGTTTCTTGTGATCCATATTCATCTCGTGTGATCAATCACAAAGCGAATGTAAACAATTCTAATACGGGACCGTATTTTTCCGCAGCGCAATCGTTCTCCTGAACATTTTGGTCACAGACTCTTTTGCCACCGGGCGTTGGCCACGGTTGAAAGCCGTTTCTATGGGCGTCTTTAGCCGGAACCAGTTTCGCGGGGGGAAAATTTCGAAAGCCTGATGCTCTTACTCTCAGTGCGACTTGTATGTCGTACAGCAAACATCGTATGACACGTTACTCACTACTCGCTAGCATGGTTGTGGTGCTTTGGTAGGAAACCGGGTTGCAGTAATAACCCGAGCACGCAGTCCTGTTTACTGAAATTGTGCGTTGTCGTGGTAGTGTTGTTGTACATAGTGTAATTAATACCGTAATTGAACGAACATATCTTGCGTTGGTTGCTTGGAATGCCCACTGTTTCTGCGTTAGATGTCGATCGGTGTAACCGATTTGCTTTTCAGATTAAACATACAAAATGCCATATCCTGTCAAGTACACGCGTTAAACGTATGTACTACAGTACTTCTTCGAGCGCCGCTTTTGGGTGATTTACGATAAATGTTGTGCAGGGAAATTGAAAAGCAGTTTGTGCATTCTTTAGATGCTTGGTTATTTCTGTGTTTACGCGTCTTAACAAATTCAATGGAACGGTGCGCGCTGTTAATTGGAATTTCGCTTTACTCTCTTCATCTGCTGGTACTCGGTAGCTGCAATTCATTACCATCAGGTACGCTGAATAAAAACATGGTTAGGAGAGATGTGTGGTGAAGAAGACAGTCCTTAAAGGTTATATCAAATATAAGATTTTTCTAGTATATACGAGTACCGTAAGTCTGCGACCGATTATTCACCAGCTGCAGGGCACTTTGTGCAGCGAACCGTGTCTTATACGGGTGTAAGTATGACGGTCTGCAAATGCATATGGGGCCTTTCACAGCCGGTGAGGTCGGACGATATAACTGAGTAAACAGTATCGCTAATGAGAACGAATAAATGACCAGAGCTAGGGCGAGCGAGATGCTGTTTTAGATCTTACACTATTAACGTTATATATAACGTAGTTACTGATTTTCGGACTGCTAAATCTGCTAGAAACGATAAGCTTAGCTTCTCCACCGTGCAAGGGCGAGTTTAGCTTAAAAAAGCTGTTGGGCACACTTTGTGCCCAGCGGCACCGGCCGGGCATAACCTGTGCCCAGCGGCACGTTGAAAATCAGTTTTGTGCCCAGCGGCACGTCGGCAAAAAAATGTGCCACTGGGCACACTAATATATTTAGTTTTCTTATTTTTTGCTGTGTTATCACAATAATTCTCCAGTAATAAGGTAATTATTTGCTATACGATACAATACGATTGTAATGACATTGTATCATGTCACAGCCACCGACCGGAAACAGTAAAAGCTTTCCGATACGGATGTATCTACAACGTGGCGACCACGGCTGTGGTCGCGGTCGATAGTGGTTGTGGTTTCGCGTGACCTTTGTGGTCGCTGGTGGTTGTGGTTGCTTGTGGTTGTCTGTGGTCAACAATGACATAAGAATCGTTAAGCGGTATCGATTACAGAATTGATACTTAGCCGACACAATCATTCTTATTTCGGCAGTTTAAGCCACAACGATTGCTAAGGTACTGCTTGCATTCTGCCGATCTATTTAAAATTCTTAAACCATGCAAAAGGGATCACGAAGTGCTAAACTTGCAACAGTCACATCGATATCAATATGTACCATGATCGACAATTGATATCTAGTTTATCTATTCCTTTCCGCCGTACAGCGCTCATAATTAAAGCCTGAAATATGTAAGGAGCATTTGCGATCCGTAACTAACAATAGTTAGCTGTGTTCTCGTAGATTTTAGATAAGACATGCTGCGCCCTGGACTCACAAGAAAATAAAAAGAATGCAATTAGCGGAGTAATATATCCCAAAACATGCGTTTCGTATACTTCGACTGTGGCTGCTGGATATGCCACATAATTTACGGATAACGGGATATTGCACCCGCGCGCTAAGTGCTTTGGCATAGGTGCAATATCCTGGCATAAGCTGCAGTACTTGTCAAAGTACTCCTACTCTGCCTACTGTCACTCATCCCACTGCGAGTCCCGCTATGGTGTTGTGCGCGGTAGGGCAGTTTTTCGTGTCATTTCTTGACGAGCATACAGTAATGGATACCGCTCTGCGATTCATGTGCCATTGTTGACCACAGACAACCACAAGCAACTACAACCACGAGTGACCACAAGGTCACGCAAAACCGCAACCCCTATCGACCACGTCCGTGGTCGCCACGTTTTAGATACACCCTTCATATACCGAGCCGTTACACTACGGTGGATGCTAACAAGAGGTAATTAATTTCGAGCACACGGTATACCGCAGCATACAGGTAAAGGAACCGTACCATACAGAAAAAGTGATACAGTGTTATTTTTATTAAGCATTTTTTTATTGATTATCATAACTGTGAGCATTTCCACGTTTTACCGATGGCCAAAATTCTATTACATTTTTTTGTACACTAACTGGTGTTTTTGTCATACAGCAATAAACACTGATGTTTAGTCTTTCAGATTAATTTGTTTGATGGTTTAGTTATTTAATTCTGTTTTATTTAAATTTTGTTTCTTTTGTGTGGTCTGGTCGCGCTGCTGGAGAAGGCCAGTTTAAACACTTTTGCTGTATGTTGCGTTTTCATGATGCTGCGGTAAAGTGTGTTAAAATTGCTTAACATTCAGTCATTCACCATATTGTAACGGCTTGTTACCTGGACGCTTTCACTGATTCCGGTCGGTGGCTGTGATTATTAACAATAACAATAATGACAGATTAGGGATAAGGGATAACTTTGGGCATCAATAACTTTATACCAGCGGCAAAGTCTGGAATTTTGTAAACTAATTCAGGATCTTAGAACCAGACTCTACTGAATGATATAATTATGAGTGTCATGGAAACTATTTTTTTTTTAAAAGGTAAAAAATGAAAGTTAAAAGTGCCCATCGGCACGCCATGTTTGCCATTTTTTTAAAAAGTGCCCAGCGGCACAGTCTAAAAATTTTCGCAAAAATCCGTGCCCAATGGCACGGATTTCCAGAAAAAACGCTGGGCAAAGTGCCACTGTGCCACAGGGCAGACTCGCCCTTGCCACCGTGTAATCGATTGACAAAACAAACAAAAACTACCGTTCCTTCGCGCTGAGCAGAGGATCCCGCACTTGTGCTTGGTTGGCGAAGTAACTACGGGCCGTGGTTTGTTTGACGAAATGTGTGTTTCAGACTGGAGAAGCAAAATCCACTCCTCCGTCCTGACCGAGCTTGACTCTCGGATGACTAATGCGAGCGCTAACTGGTCGTCAAGAAGTGATATTATCGAAGATGATAGCCCGTTTGGAATGAGAACAGCTGCACAGCGGACTGGTCAACTGTTCCCATACAATTACTGGCCAAACAAAGGGAAGTGCATTCCTTTCAAGCTGCATCC